>OX388328.1:6102359-6312025 GCA_947579605.1 Athripsodes cinereus
AGACTGAAGGCTTACAAAGGTGTGTTTGGACTTCCAGAGTATATAACGAGATGTCAGGATGAATACCAAGCTAGTCCAGTGGTTGTAATTGATAAGTAAGTAATACTTTATTCTTATAACACTATCTTATTAAAATGGTTTTCCATGTCGGCTATGCTGAGTCTGATAGAAGGGGTGTGAGGAAGTGCAAACATCCGACAACTACGTGGCTGCTTGATCATCTAGATCAAATCCTCAAGGACGTCCGTGTGTTGAGTAAGAGAAATTGATGTGCGTGAATGTAGAGTAGGCGAATGAAGTATGTAAAGACAGCTGTATATGACATTTCATTCTCTCTGCCTACACCACTTGGGATGCGGTGTGAGGGAATAGATAGATAGACTATATTGAACAAGATATCCAAATGTTGAGCATAATATTATATGTATTGATCTCAAGAAATCTAAATATTTGTTTAAAAACCAAACTTTTTCAATGATTTTTTTTCTCTTTCGAATTTCGTAATAACGTTATACAATGACTTATGTCTTCTGACCATCTAGCCTGTGTCTCCCTTCTCTTTTTCTGTCCGTTTTCGGCTACCATTCTAAAACCTTTTTCGTCCATCGAGAGTCGGGGCACCTGGCGCTATGACGCTACTACTCAGCTCCTTTTTTAAAGTGAGAGTTGGTTGGATGCAGTGTGCTCAGGATAGATACTTGTGGAAGGACAAGGGGGAGGCCTATTTCCAACAATGGATTAAAAACGGCTGATGATGATGATTATACAATAGCTTTTGTTAGCTAATCATCAAATTAAATCTGTTTTTTTTTACTGTGATAAAAATATGATTTTATTTAAATTGGAATCACGGATTTTCAAATAATTTTGTCATATCGGTTCCTTTAACCATATATGGGTATTTGAATCTGAGGATTCGTCTTTTTTTCTCTTATTGTACATCTCGAACAACATAAAAACCATATTAATGTAACCAATAAAATATAAAGTGAATAAATCATTTAATTTGAAAAATTTCAGATTTGGTGGAGCCCGAGCGACGGCGCTCTGCACATTGAGCTCGGCTCTTAGACAGTCTGCTAGAGATGTGTACTCCCTGAGCAAGCTACACCATGGAAGACGTCCTGGTGCCTGGAGGAGACCTTCGGACATCAGGGCCATGTACGAGGCTCTCGCGACTTACCAACAAGTCTAAATTTACCTGTGTCTAAATTGAGGTACCTAACCAGTTATTCCGATTATTTATATGTATGGAGTGAGCAGATGTAATAATGTTTCAAACCCCTCCCACTACCTGTACCTTTCTCACCACATGAACAATAACTCTCACAATTTTTTAGATTTCAGTTTCCCTGAAGATGCCTACAAGTATAGGCGAAAACGTTCGGTATCTAACCTAACAAAGTGGAGATTAAACAGTGCTCAATAATATATTTTTAAATTTTATTTAATAAAATTAATTAACATTTTATTATTTTTTCAGATTATTGTGTCTAAATGTGCGTTTTGGAAGTTTACGCACGATGTGATTGCAGAAATTCAACAGAATCGTGTCACAAATTATGAAAAGTGTCATTTATCGGAAGTCGGTGAAGATGTGAATATTTTTATAATTCAAGGTGTGCATCAAAAAGAAAATTATGCAACGTGGCTCAGACACTTGAACAAGGCGTCAGTGTAAAATTTAACTTCGAAATTTACTGAAATACACTTTTTCTGTACATATATAACCTCTTTTCTCTACGATGTGCGAAAATTCATAGTATTTAATTTTGAATGAGTTTATATAATTAATTCATCACCTCGTAATGAAAATTACCATCATTCGGCATGTAACAAAAGTCAAAATTTTGACAGACTTGAAAAGAATAGTTGAAACGACTACAAAAACAATATTTTAAGTATTTATTTCTACATTTTTATCGCTTCTTGCTGATCATCTTCGAGTCAATTAAGTCATCTCTTCCCACAGTATTCCTAGCACTCTGATATTGTTGTCATAGGAACTGTGTATTGTGAAAGAGGGACATCCAGGCAGTCAAACAATGAACTTTCTAACCCAGCCAAGACCATAGTCTCTCGTGTATTACAAGAGACTGCGGTTCTTTGATGTATGCATTGGCGGACAGCGTCATTTTTGACACACTCACATTGCCTGATATTAAAAATGCTCCTAAGTCACACATCTCCCGCTCTTTCTGTTTAATATTATAATTTTGTCATTATATGTCATTGATTGATACAAAAAAAGTTTAAATAATATTTTTGACGTCGTAATAAGCATTTCATTTTGTGTGTGTCAAAATCTCGCAAACGTTACATGGTCTTCATTTTAAATTTGGTACACAACGATGGTGAATGTATATAGGAAATTTTGGAGTTATATATTTACTACGCTCGTCTTGATGTGCGCACGTACCGATGTTGTGTATTCTGTTTGTTACTATGTACTACAAATATGATATTGTAACTAAATATTATTGTTGTAAGATGTGTATTCTCAGTAGTAATATATAATAATATGTTCACGCTCAAGTGTGCTCAGTTTCGTTATAAATACACTATATCTCAATTCCATTCTTCTCTATTTATCTGTCTTTTACACCTTCATGACATCTGCCACAAACGGGGTCGACAAAAGACAACAACATTTGCATTTAATGAATACGCAAGATGTCCTCTTTGACATTTAATTTTTTACAATCCATGTTGATGTTATTTAATAGTTTTTTTTTCTCTTATGTCCTTTTCCTCGTAACTGAGGATGGAGGCAGCAATAGACCCTCTTAGTAACCTCTCTCCACTTGTGTCTGTCTTGAGCCATGCTAAGAGCGTTCTGACCTCCTAGACAAACCGCACATGGCGATCAACTACTGACAAACTTTTTGACAATCTGCCTACAATGTACCGAGTAATTATGCGTTATTGTTGCGGTTATTGTCGAAAACTTTGTTTGTAGTCGATCGCCAAGTGCGGTTTGTCTAGCCCCTCTGAACAAAAGATCCTGCTATCTTCTGGATAATATCTTTTTCCTGTTGTAAAAATATGAATATCCAAACTGAGCGTCAACTTGTTCTGCCGTGTTAAGAAGACATTTATAATTGTCATCTTTCTATGCACGCGCGAGTCGATTGAACTGCGTACGGACATGTTATTCCTAAACCAATTATATTCTTATTAAATGTATTATTATCTCCTAATTAGGACTACTTTTTTATACAACTTTTTACCATTTTACATTATTATTATTATATTATGTGTATTTATATTATTATTGTTATAAATGTGTAACCTTTTTATGTTTAAACATTATAAGATGACCTACGTTTTAATGTAAACAAATGAACATAAAAAATAACAATTGACAATCAAAAATTCAATTATTGTTTGTCTGTTGTAATAATCCTTTTATTTTCTTCTTTTGTCAATTCATTTGTTTCTCTTTTGCATAATATGTTCTTTTGTCATTACTATTAATGTACATTTATTCAAAAACATTTCGCCTTCCACGTGATAAAAATGGACAAAAATTCATCATGAAATACCTATCAACATAGGGTCCTTTGACGTATATTTCACAAGCTATCGCCAAAAAGTAAGAATTTTAGTCTTTCGAAATATGTGAATGTAACTCCGGTATCTCCAGTGAATGAAATTTTACAGACCCCATGTTGTTAGTTTTTTTTTTCATTATCTGGAGACTTAAAAGGAAACCTTTAAAATGGACACCCTGTATGCACGACTTATCTTATGAAAACTGCTTTTATTAAAAAATTTTAATCATTCCGTTTGAGCGTGGCACTGCTAAACGATTTTCAATAAAAAAAAATACTGATTAAGTTAAAATATTTTTATTGATTATCATTAAGATTTGTCCATGTTTGTATTTCGTTTTGAGCGTTTTGTCGTCACTTGTTATTTTCTACATTCATTTGTTTACATTACGACGCACTTTATTATTTATTAATAGTCCTAGTAATATTGTATACATATTATATATAGTGACTGTAAAAGTAGAATAAATAAATAAAATTAAGCACTGTGTATATTATGCCTGTTGTTATACTAGAAAAAAATAATTATCTATATATTATTATATTACTAGAGTCGTAATGAGCGCGATTCATTTCTAGAAGAAACCCCATGCTTTGTTTTCCATATTACATAATATTTTTTAATATTTAGGAATTATGTTGTACAGCATTATACCGTGAAACAAATGTCCACCATTTTGATTAACAGCTGTTTTGAACAGTGCCACAAAATGGCAGACTGATTTTTCAACATAGATTTGTAGTCATTCATTCATCATTTCACCCTCTGACCATCCTCACGTGATCACAGGGTAGAAACAAAGCCTCTGCCTTCAGAGTGTCTCTGTGCTAATTAAGTCAACACTTTTCACGACATTCCCGACACTTTGATGTTGTTAAATTAACGTTTCATTGTAAAAGAGGGTTGGTTATTCTGACCATTAGAATTTAATTTTGTAATATTTTAGATAAAATATTCTACTTCTCGGCTGACGGTTTTTGGTGGAAGTTAATTTAAAAGAAAATATAGGAATCAAAATGAAATAAAATAATGGGTTCGTCATGTATGTGGTTTTTAATTTGCAAGCCAGATTATAAAATGTAAAATGGTTTCCTCGCAGCAGCCATTTTATGATGTTTTATAAAATGGATGTTTCATAGCAGCCATCTTGCCAATGTCAAAGCAAACTTTCTACATAGTAGCCATTTTGTTAATGTTTTCAAGATGGCTCCTACAAACTGTCCATCTTCCTTATGATATGAAATGTGTGCTGTGTAGAAAACAGCATACAGAGCTATTATATGTAATTGATTTTTCTTAAATTGGCAGCCATTTTGTTGATAAAATGGCTGCTAATCAAAATGGTGAACGTTTTTCGTACTAAGCATTGTCTTATATTTATTTTTTAATTTAATACATTACAATACAAATATTGTGACCATGTACGAATTATGTTGTGTTTTTTCTTATATACATATTTACAAATTTTCTATATTTTAATATTCTCAATAGGTTTATAAATATTAGAATTAAAAGTAAAAGTCTGTTCTGAAGTATTTTCCGCATAGGGTATTTTTTTCTCATTAAATATAAAACACTTATATATTAAGTACTTCCGTAGTGACTTTATTAGTTGCGAGCCGGCTTTCAATAGCTTCTGCTCTTATCATCAGACTAAACCATAAAAATCACCGAGAAAACTTAAATTGTTTTTTTTTTTATTTAACATGTACTTCCACCAAGTACCGTCGGTCAGCGTCATTTTGTTTTTAGTAAACTGATGAATCTGGATTTGGAATAAACCAAAATATATCCAGACACCCTCACAGTTAGCAATATGCTTGTGTCGTAAAGGTAGAGTAGGTTGCCAGCGGGTGTAATCCAACCCGGGCCTCTCAAGTGAAAGTCTCCGAGGCTACCGACCACCTCGAAATTGACTATAATTTTTTTCTGACTGTTTAGTAGTGTCTGTACAATTCTATATGCCAGAGGGAAACTACTTGAAGTCAAGAAATTTTCATTTTTCAACATGGCTGTTCAATTTTTTTCAACAATTATATTTATTTCTAACGTGTTATTGTTAGCATTAAATTTCTGTCATAAATTATTTATTTATTTATTTTATTCTTCTTGCATATCAGCATACATATAACAAAATCAACAGAGAAGTTTACATAATAAAAAATGTGATGATATGCAGTGGCGAGATTATCACTTTATAGTGATTTCTTCCATCTAACCACATTATTGCAAGTTATTATTGCTATAAGGCATAAGATTGTAAAATAATGTATTATTTTTGTGTATATATCGTCCCTCTTCTGACTAACTGTCGTATCTGCCTAAATGTAAATTGTTCAGGAGAGCGTTTTTAGTGTTTTGCCGTGCATATTTTCGTCTCTCCTAGTTATATGATACAGTGTAAATATTGAACATTATTTTATTTTTACCTATTCTTATATATCTCAGAATTAGTTTTTGTGATGAAATTTTGAGGAATTAGTAGATACAACACATTTTATTTAGAATAATTTGTAAATACGACAACAAACCAGAAAGCTTTTCCAAGATAACGGTAACAGTTACAGGTGTGATCTTCAGTGAGAACATGCAGGGCACATATAAGTAGGTACACATTGGTGATCATAACTCAATTTCGCCAAAAATGTCAGATACGACAGTTAGTCAGAAGAAGGACGATATGTGTGTCATCCTAGGTATGAGATTTTCCACTAAGGGTACATCAAGGGAGTATTTCAATTCTCGAGTGAGTTTTGCAGAGGAAATTCCTTGAGCCCACTCTTTGATAAAAAAAAGAAGAAAAAATCTTTTGCTCTATACTGACTTGATGGCATGAGAACTGATGTTTTTGAAACATCCAGGGGTAAGTGGTGGGAAACCCTCATATTTTGTTTTACATATTTTTTTTTATTTATGGATATCGCAAAATATAATTCGTTTTCAACTTAAATGAATATGTCATCACA
Source organism: Athripsodes cinereus (assembly GCA_947579605.1). Lineage (NCBI taxonomy): Eukaryota > Metazoa > Arthropoda > Insecta > Trichoptera > Leptoceridae > Athripsodes > Athripsodes cinereus. The sequence goes on from OX388328.1 coordinate 6,108,881, forward strand.
ATTGACTTAATGAGAATTACAAAACTATTATAATATTCAAAATACGTCAATTAAGCCAAAAATTGACATTGCGTATTTTCCCTCTGGCATACAGATTTATTAATTTATATCACAGAATATAATTTACTCTGTAATAATTTTATTTTTACATACGACTTATTATTTGATTATATTTTTTTGTACTGTATTATATTGTGATGCGTAAACCAAAAACAAACTTAATATATATAAATAATTCTTTTTACAGATAACGTTAAAAACTAAATATTTACACCCATACGCACAAACACGGAATAAGTTCTGCTACTCCAAGTCTTATGTCTGGCTAAATTGTACGTTATTCACAAACTGGGATTGTATTAGCGTTGTTCTAATTTTTTATCTGGCTAAAATTAATGTCAGTTGTCAATTGTTCTTGGCATCGCATTCTGACCATCTAATTAATTCAAAATGCTACCATTTGATTTGCATTTACTTAACCACTTAGCTGAGGATTACATGCATGCATGTTATGTCAAAATATTGCGCATCTTGCGGATTACATGTATGCATGTAATTGTACTTTATGGTTAAAATAATCGTTTCTATAACAAACACCATAGAAAATAAAAAGAATACATACAAGTTTAACTTTTTCTTTGATAAATTAACATTGCTTGCACAACATACACACAATGTATAAGTCAGTATTGATATCGACTGTGCTCAGGACAAAGGCATTAAACCACAATTAAGGCAAAAGTCGTTTTCTGTTTTTTTTTGCTTATAACTTGATAGTTCCTGAATATTTTCTCTTCAATTTTTATGACATAATAAAAGAACTACATTACAATAAGATGGTAAAATAATAATGACAATAATTTTTGTCATTTTCTTTATCCCACAGTTTTTTTGCTTCTCCTATGAAATTTTACCGATGTGGTTTAAACCCTTTGTCCTGATCACAGTCGATATATTTGTCGACTACTTCCCGCGCGAATCGGCCGGCATATTGGTTCTTTAGTATGAAAACAAAGGTATGTCATGAAATTTCTTGTTTGTTCATTATTTATAAACTTAGTTGTTGTCAGAGTATTTTTTGAAGCTAAAAATTACTATGTATTAATGATTTTTATAAGCTGTGGTAAGAAAAAAAACTAACAATTACAATAATAGTGAATTTACATCAACTTTTAGTTTCGTGGAAATTAATTCAGCACAGGGTGGAAGTCACTTATGTATAAAATCTAGCAGCTAAGTGGTTAAACTCTTTTCCCAGTCTAGCTTTGTCTAGTAAGAACGGACTAGATATGATTTTTTTGTTGTTATGAATACGGGTGTAAGTACGCTAGTTTTTATACTTATTCTATCAAATCGTACTGATATGTTAATGAATTATTTTTAATTTCTAAATAGCGAAAAATATACATTTTTTTTTAAAAAATCAATAAAGATTTTACTAAAATAATTTTTGAACTAAAATAAATTGAGGTCCAAATTTTTGCAGCACAGTGTAATTTTGATAATCAACTTGTCTTTGTTTTGATAGTGCAGAAAAAGCATTACATGTATTTCGCATACCCGTCAACCTCATCCCTTGCTTGGTAGATAGAAAAGAACAGAATGCGTCTCTTGGTTCATCACTGAATTACTATACCCTCACGCCGTATCCCAAGTGGCGTAGGCAGAGAGAACGGAACGCCATATAGATCTATTCTTACATACATCTTTCGCTTCTTCTACATTCATACAATTTCTCATGTACACACGTCGATTTCTCTTACTCAACACACGGCCGTCCTTAAGAATATGATTTACATGATCAAGCCATGTAGTTCTCGGACGCCCGTGCTCCCTCTTGCCCCTCCTCTCAGACAAGTATATCCTCTTTGTCATTCTCTCCTCTTCCATTCGTTCCGCATGACCGAACCATCTCAATTTATTTACACGCATTCTATCCACAACACTCCTCTTGCATCCACTCATTCTTCTCCACTGAATTAATTTTTATTATAAATACCTTTTTTTAAAGATGTGCACTGAAAATCTTTAAAAAATTGGGAGACGTATCAGGGTATTCAAGAAATGGGGAAACTATCCTCAGACCATATCCATTTATCTACACCGTCTCACAATCAGACAGCTAATAAAATTAATCATTTATATCTCACTGTAACAAACGCACAAATATTTGTAAGTTATTAATGAAACAAGATAATATAGTTATTCCACTATTAACTTTATCAATTTGGGAGCCGGCTTTCAACAGCTTCCGCTCTCATCATTATCAGGCAAAAGTAAATTCAAAAGAATAACTATATATAATGCTTCATTAATAACTTATTACTATGAATTGGTAGGTTGATAAATTAAGCTTTACACAAATATTAATCTTCTTCCGTTAAAGATTAAAAATTCACTGCCGAATTGAAGATTCGGGTTAGTTGGAAGACATTGCATTTTAGGGATAAACTCGCCCTCTGTACATTCAGTTGTATTACTGATATTTTTATGATACTTTGTTTTGATTTGTAATATTGTAACCAGTGTACAGTGAAGAATAAAATAAATAAATAATAAACAAACAAGATTGTGATTATTAAAATTTCACTGTGTTTCCCTAAGTATTAAACTAATCATTCCTTAATTCATAAAACTAAAATATATATTGTATTGACAAAAATATTTTATTCGTACATATTTTAACTGAATAATAATGTGTTTTTGTGTGCTTGTATAATATATTGTATTACTTATGTTAATAATTATTATAATTAAGAATTCAACGAACGAATCTATCAGGCCTATATATAATTTTTTTAGAATATAGTTGGCATTTACAAATATATATTCCGCCCCAAGATACATAGATGGTAAAGGTAAGATTTCAAATAATGCTTTAGATGAGAATTCCCAACCGGTAGACGCAACCCCTTAGGGGGGCGTAGAAAGATATCAAGGGAGACGAAAAACAATTTAGATAAAGAATTGCATTACCAATATCTCATTCACTATTTCCATGGTTTTCCAGCTCTAGTTTTGATTAAAACTAAACACAGACATTATATATCATAAATACTTAAATTGTAATTTGAGTTGGATTGCTGCAGGTTCAAGCGAAATCCGTTGAAGCACTGTTTATTTAACAGGGTGGTTAACCATTGGAATAGTTTGCCACCTGAGCTGGTTGAGTCTTCAGATTTGAACAGCTTCAAGAATTTGTATGATTCATTGGAAGTTGTGATAATTTTGTTGGGCCTGATCAGGGTTGCCAGGTCTTTTCCAAAAAAATACCGAACATTGAGCAAAAAAAGTTTTAATCGTTGATCTATATTATGACCTTAAAATACAAAGTGCCATTGCACATGAGCAACTAGCTACCCTAACTTATAAATATTTTATTTTTTCTTACTATTGCACGCTTCCAGCAATGCTTTAACTGCCCCATGCATTTCGCGACAAGTCAGACTGATATTACATCGTATACATAATTCAGCCTTCACCATATATGTCCACAATCACTTTATTACGGCTGTTTGTCCACAAATAATTCATATTATGGCTAAATACTCTTTCCACGTAAGCATTTCTACATTGGTACTGCCATTATTGTTTTAATTATCTGTTTCAAGTTAAACAATTTACGTCGTTTATTAGGGAGAAAATTAATCAGAAAAAAATACCGAACCGCCCATACTTCGGTATTTTTGTCATACCGAACACGGTGCTAAAATACCGAACGGTTCGGTAGCATACCGAACACCTGGCAACCCTGGGCCTGATGGTTGTTATTGTGACAGTAGTGTTGAGATCAGACATATCAGCTTAGCTGCCTGTCTGATAACAACATTATAATTATAATAATAATCAATTTTTTCGTTAAAACACTTTTTTAAGTTGTATAATATACTATACTATACTATACCCTCACGCCATGTCCCAAGTGGGGTAGGCAGAGAGAACGGAACGCCAAACAGATCTATCTTTACACACTTCCTTCGCTTCCTCCACATTCATACAGTTCCTCATACACGCACGTCGGTTCCTCTTACTCAACACGCGGCCGTCCTTGAGAATTTGATCCACGTGATCAAGCCACGTGGTTCTCGGACGCCCGCGTTTCCTCACACCCTTTCTTTCAGATAAGTATATCCTCTTTGTCATTCTTATAATATAATATCCTGTATAATATAATATAGAATTAAAATAATGTGATTTTTTTTGTAATGAAAATATCAAAGGGAACATGAAAATATAATTTATAATCCGGGGATGCTTCCTGCTTTAGATGGAATATTAAACTGAATTGATAAAAAAACTTATTTAGAGCATTAAACCTTTTGTAAATATGTGGATGGCATTCTTCAAATCATTTTTTATCCAGTACTTTCTTCAATTGGGGTATCCAGCGTACATTGCATGTAGTAAACATGCAAACTGTCCTTTATGTGTCAATAAAAGATTATTCATTTAGAATGGGTGGCAAACCTTATCACTGATTTGAAGATAATAGATCTTATATCTAAACAACAACTTCTAAATGTATGTACATATGTATCTTGGATACGGAGCCGTTTAATGGAGCATCCATCTCAAATATGACATTTTAAGGAATAGAAAAAAAGAAATTGGTAAAACACGGACATGGTTGAATAAATGCCATGGAAATACGATCATCAATAAGAATGACTGGCTGGAATCACACATATTTCTTTTATTCTGCACATGTGCCCCACTTGAGAAAATTATTTGTGTGGTCAACCCGCATGATTCATGAGCATTAACTCTTTATTAGAAACTGTTTGTAATAAAATCGCGCTGATGATGGGTGTCTACCCGAAAAGCCTTTGAGACAAATATTGTTCATAGCGAAAGTAATACAGTGTTTTATTTCAACTCTACATTAAATCTTTCTTACATACATTATTTCAGGCACATATATTTCCACAATATCATCCATACTCTCCACATACTGAAACCTTCTCAATTAATTTGTGTGTTGGATGTAACGCAACCAAAATAAATAGCAAAAAATAATTATTGATCATGTAAATATTCTTTTCAAATTCCACAAATTAGTTATAAAACTGTAAATTTTTATAAAATTTGGTTTTGGTCGCTAAATTTAACGCTTCATTTTGGGAACACGCATTATTGCATTATTTGGAATCGTACCTTAATTAAATAGATACATGTATAAATTCTTGACTTTTCTCTGCTTGTACAAAGATGACAACATTAATGTAATGAAATAGTAAGAAATTATATTCAATTTATATAATTAGCTTTAGATGAACAAATGGTATGTGCAACAAAGTGTCATATTGAAAGTTTGCTATATTTTTGTTATTAAAATGAAATGACTCTGCATTTTTTACTGTAACAATTAGGCCCAGTGTTTCAATGTGCCCCTAAGTAATCCTCTATCTTGACATAATCCTCAACTTAATATTTTTGTCCTTCAAATCCATTAATACGTAACTTTAAACAAACATTTTATACTGAAATATTAAGAACATAATATCGTCGTTGCATATTCAAAAAGGGGTATGTGAATTTATAAATGTTTTGACATTTTATAAAGTGATTCTTAGTATCAAATATGAAAATTCAATACTTAAAGAACAATATCACATGCCAATCAAAAGTTCAAACAACAATTTAAATGCCCAAACGAACAATTTTTAAAGAGTATTAAAAATATTCACACATACCACCTTTTGAATATACAACAACGATATTGTGTGACCGTCAGTGATCGTGGATAGCATTTATATTTATATTCACTGTGTCGGTGTTAAGGTAGTAGAATTCCATATCGAAAAATAAAACAGGTGTTTTATTCTACTAAAGATTATATTTTGTGAGAGAGACGTCTTTCGTCTTATGAGGACATTGTCAATCGTCAATCAAGATTGACAATGTCCTCATAAGACGAAAGACGTCTCTCTCACAAAATATAATCTTTAGTAGAATAAAACACCTGTTTTATTTTTATATTTATACTTTTTATCAATTTAAACTGATTAATCTTTTTTTGATATTAGTGATAAAAATATCTAAATATAAAAGTCTTTTACTTATCACTAAGGGTCTCTCTATCTGTCCCTTACATTTTGGCGTTAAATAGTTGTGGAACATTGAAGTTTATTGTATCGAAAAGCAAGATTGATTGAATTAAGGGTCATTTCAGTATAACGGCCACCCAAAGGGAACATTGAAATTTTGGGCCTTAGAGATCGGATTATATGCAATTTAAAAAGACTATATGTTAATGCAATGCAAACTTCCAGTAAAGGATGCAATTGAACGACTTGTAAAAATTGCATAAAATTTATTTGCGTATAGTCCGGTCTTTTGTTGATAAAAATGAAGCGTAATATTTAAAATGTTTATTTTTGACAGGTTGTCACCTTGTAGTACAAAAATTATATAATTTAAAAACAAAAGTTTGATAAAACTGTTAACGTCAATTATTTTTAACTCTCAAAGAGTTTGAAAAACAATACAATTAAAAAATAGTTTTTGTATTAGACTCTTTAGAAAAAAGCGGGAATTATGTCCAGATATTTATGAATCAGGACATTGTATAATTATATATCGACACTTTTCACGTTAAATTAATTGCATGATGATAAGCTATTTGGGTTAGTTGGATAAAATCGCGCCTCTGCGATAAACTCGTCGTCTGTACATTGATTGTGCTTCATATGATTGTTTTTGTGTGTAAAATTGGTTGTAATCAATGTACAGTAAAGAATAAACAAACAAATGAATTAAAACAGGCTATAATCGATGGTTGTTTGTTTAAAAGCTGATATTTTTTAATGTGTCTTTTAGAACATTTTTATTCTGAAGCTCACCTTATTTTATCGAGTAAACTTAAACTTATTGGAAATAATTATTTTTTCAATTATAACTCTAATATTACTGCCAATTATTTGTAATGTTATTTGCCATTGTACATCATCAACTTTTGTTTCATTTTCTAATTTTACAATCTTTTTTGTTCTTCGTGCACAGAATTACTGCTGTCAAATATGTTGAACTGATAACCACTCTACAGCAAAAAATTATAAATATTTAAACAATGTATTAATAAAAAACAACAACATTTTTAATATGATGAGTATTGCCATATTTAAAAACAGCTATTTATGGTTAACTGCATTTGTTTGCTCAAACTGTCAAAAGGAAAAATACAAATTGTATGTTTCAAAATAAATTAAGAATTCAACTTGGACAAATTATGCATTTATTCATATTCACTAGATCTAGTATAAGTTTTTTAGCTAATTTACTTTGCTAGAAAGTAAGAGTACTAGAGTTATTTTTGTATGCAAATTGCTTCAAGTATTGTTTAAAGTCACTTTAAAATGCAGAAGTTTTTCTTATTTCACTTAACAAAATTTAACATTTTGACTGATGTACCTTTGTGTGAAGGTTCATTAGAATGAATGAATTAGTTTTATTTATTTATCTTATTTAACTTATTTAGTAATTCCACTGTGACTTTGTTATATTTACTTATCAGCGTTCAAAAGCTTTCATCATCGTGCAAATGTAAAATTACTTTGAGATAAAGTAAAATTACTTTGAGTTTAAGTAAAATTACTTTGAGATAAAGTAAAATTACTTTGAGATAAAGTAAAATTACTTTGTGATAAAGTAAAATTACTTTGAGATAAAGTAAAATTACTTTGTGATAAAGTAAAATTGCTAAAAACTCGTACCAATTATTCTGTCCTTCAATATCATTATGATTTATTTATAAAATGTATTTATTTTTATTATTATTATTTATTGTATTTTTATTTCATCGAACAAATAATAAAAAGTAATAAATGTGTAATATTATTTTTTTGTAAGTACGCTCAAAACATTCTTATGTCTTAAACATTTTTTATACAATTTGCTATATATGTGCGTGTGTGTGTAAAATAATAGATAAATACTAAAATAGCAATGATAATGATAATAAATATATTTATATTATAATAATAAATATATTTATTTATTATTATTATGTAGGAAAAAATAAACTGTACAATAAAATAATAATTAAAAGTTTTTTTATTATTTTATTGTACACTTTTTTTTTGTATTTTTTATTGTGACATATTTATATTACTGTATTGTTCTTGTATAAATGGGCATTTGTGTATTAATAAAATATATACATAATAATAATAATAAATAATTTCTAGTGACATAAATAATAAATAAGTAATAAAAATAAACATATTAAACAATGTTATATTGTAACACTGCTACTGCGGCTTTCTTCGTCAAGTATTTTTTTTTTATTATTATTATTGTGTTTTTATTATTATTATTTTGTGTTGAATAATAATAATAAAAAATAAGTTTGTAAGATTATTATACTTTTTTTTTTTAAATATAAATAGACGCAAAGATAAACTGTTTTACAGTTGGCCATTGTGATATTTTTAGAATAGTGTAGTTTAAAAAATTCTTTTTTATTTGTATTAGTTTTTTGTTTTCATTATTTATTTATTACGTCTTTTTTACACTACCCGTAATGTAACTTTTGTATACTCTTTACTTTTGGACAATAATTTACTATTTTTTTACACTTGAACTAGGAATTGAACTGTCAGTATTGTGTGTAAAGCTCAATCTAGTTAAAATAACTTTTTACATATTTTTAATAGTAATTTCATAAAATTGCATACTTTTTGCTACCAAAAATCCCATTTTAGATAAAGTAATATTCATTAAACAGTTTTTTCTTTCAAATTTCATCTGTTCTCTCTCTATCTATCTATCAATTCCCTCACGCCGCGTCCCAAGTGGGGTAGGCAGAGAAAATGGAACACCATGTAGATCTGTCCTTTTATACTTCTTTCGCTTCTGCTACAGTCATACAATTTCTCATGCATGCACGTCGATTTCTCTTACTCAAAACACGCCCGTCCTTGAGAATTTGATCTACATTATCAAGCCATGTAGTTCTCGGACGCCCGCGCTTCCTCACACCCCTCCTTTCAGACACATATTACATCTGTTTCAAAATTCTTTTTATCTTTGTTCAATTTACTCTGTTCTATTCAATATTAAGAAGCCATCCACTTATTTACGAGTGATCAGGGCCACTATCATTTCAGTGTATTAAAAGTACTAAATAACTTTGACCTTCTCTGCAACCAATTGAATGACCTCTTCCCGTATATTTCTCGAACCACCGCACTTTCCACATCCTATCTTTCTTCATCATACATTTGCTCTGGATGTCTGAACCATCGTTATTTATTCACACCCATTCTATTCACATCTTTCTTCTTTCGCATCTGCTCCTAAATACAAGATTAATCCATATTTATTATTTATCGTGTCAAAATCCAGAAAAAAAACAATCAAACTGATCTCCAGTACTGTGCAAAACGCACAGCAGGTGGAGATACATCAAAAATATCCTCCATAGTGCATGCGACAGGGCACAATGGAAGTCCAACAGGTGATGCATGGTCTGTGCTGCACCACTGTCACACGCTCCGGATTCGTCTTTATTGTCACGGCAGTTTCCTACACCAGATCTTAGTCGATTCAGGGTCTTCCATGTCCCATAGCTAGACCCACAATAAAATATTTTGAAACTGATAATGATTGAGTAAATACAAAATTATGTTTTTCGTTTCACAATTTTCGCCTTTGTTTTTATTTTTATTTAAAACTATCTTCTATTGCTCAAACTTCATCGACTTTTAAACTAAAAATAATATGTATAATTATATTATTAATTAATTAAGATATTTATCTGCGATATTTTATAAGCCAACTAAAAACAGTCTTTCTTTGTATATAATAATATATACCTTGCAGCGTCATCGTCGTCCTAATAGCGAAGAGAAAATGTCATTGTTGTCGTGTCACTTTGTAATAATATTATATTCATAATACATTACGATAGTTTGTGTACGATTTTTTAAATATTATTATTATATGTAATTATTAATATACAATTTAAAAAAATATATCATATAAAATTATTATTATTATTATTGTAATAATTGTCAAAAACGCAAGTTTACACATTTGAAATGACACAAATTTGTAATTCTATATTATGCAGAGATAAGCCAGTAAGAATTTGACAACTCGTAGTTTGATTGGTTTTTAACTGTCAAAGTTTGAGGTGTGGTTTTATGTCAGCTGTCAAAACTATTATTCTATGGCCATCCGTGCTTCTAGCCATAGATCAATCATCACATTACGCTGCAAAATTATTTTTGTATTCAAATATAATTTGTTTGTATAATGAAAATATTTTGTAAAGTTGTAACACTTTAATTTATTTATTTGTTTTCTAAATCAATTGAAATTATTAACTTATATTTAAAGCGAAGTGTTTTACAAAAAAAAAAAACTTTCGGTAGTAAGTATTTGTATATTTATTAATTTATTTATACTTTTTGTACATAAAGCTTTATACTACTACTATACCATCACAGAATCTCCCACAAGTGGGGTAGCCAGCAGACTAGATGCACATTATAAACATGTAAGCACGCTTTTACATTGTAGAAAAAGAATAAAAAATCTAAACCTTAAAAGTGGTAGGTACGTATTTATCTGTCAAACTGCTACTGGCTTATCTCAGTATGAAAACCATAATGTGTACTATCTCGAAATTTAGAATATAAAACATTTTTCATGTACTCATTCTATTATTATTGTAACTATTTATTTGAATTTTTGTGTTGCCAGGGTAGAAAAATGAGAATTTTTCATTTTATTGTAACACTTGTTGTAATGCATGTCCTTTTTATAGATTTTTATAATATGCTTTTGTAACTATGAGATTATATGGAAACAAACTCGTGCTTTTTTTAACACAAACTCATAATAATCAATTTTTTGTAGTTAAATAGATGGTGTCATGTTACATAAACAAAATACTAAATAAATCTTCTTTGACAATCTTTTGATTAAAATGGAAAAAGTTGCAACATATCCCTTATATTTATTTTATTTATTCCAACATACGGCGTTAGCCTTTTACATGTATAAAATATATGACAGACACAAAAAGCACATAAAAGTAAATTCAAACAAGACAGAAAGACATAAAATAATAATGCATAATCGAAAACAATATAAATAAATTAATATATACATAATATAAATAGATCAATAATTAAAATTTAATAAATATAATTAGTATAATAAAATAAAATAGAAGCAATAAATAAACATTATGACAACATTAAAAATATTGACTGTCTAATGTTATTTTCTGATAAATTTTGTATGATATTTTAATTTAACATGAAAGAGTTGTACATTACACCTCAATTCATGCAAGAAAATCAATATTTAAAAGAAATGTCGAAAAGAGGGCCCGGGGTCCATTCTCAGAGAGAGCAAAATCATAAATAACTTTTTTAGATTGTCCTACGATTGGGTGTTACATGTATATGTGTGTTTAGTGCATTAGGTGTATGTATTGTCGCGTCAGTGCCCATAAAACAAGATTCATTTATCAAGTTTGAAACTAGCTTGATGTGTGTGAATTATGCGCACGTATGTTGCTGTAACACCTTCATCAGCTGGTATATTCAATTATGTTTTTTCTGCACTCTTTTCATATTTATAAAAACAATGCAGTTACACATCATAAATTTAAATTGTCCACATGTTTTTTATATGTCGTCCTTTGTAATGTTTATGTACCTACTCTTATTTATTTGTTTATATCTCTATATATTGTATTACGTACTGTACTACACTAATCGTTGTTATTATTATTATTGTAAGATCCCAATGTTTGTGCGTAGGGTATTATTTTTATGGCTTGTGTTTATTATATATAAGTGTTTGTGTCATTTCAAATGTGTGAATGTAAATAAAATGTATGGATGTATGTATTGAATATTAAAATAGATATAATTCATAATATTTTTGTTTTATTCTCTCGCTCTGCTCTCTCCATCGTCTTCTAACGTCCCAATAAAAGGAAACAATAATAAGAAGTAACAAATTTCATTTAAATTCTTTTATCAATAGATCGATTCGACTATTCTGTTCTTGGAACGAATCCGGAAGCATAGCTAGTGTATCAACTGTACAGTTCTATAACTCAACAAGTAGAAATGTCTTATATTCGAGAAATCACCATTTTTGTAATTTTGCTATATTTATGTTATTATGATTTAAAAACACAAAAGAAAGTGAAATATATATATTATATAATGATCGCACTGTTAAGATACATCATGTTGATTTGTTCCGTTCAATAGTTAAACAATTCCGAATAAGTATATATTTGTGGAAATAAAAATAAGTAAAAAAAAAAAAAAACATTTTTTAATTATTTATAAAGGGTTGTTTGTTTATAGAGTGGTGTTGATTATATGTATTACCCATTAAAACAAAAACTTCGACTTGTTGAGTTGGAGCTGGATAGTCTATGTACCTATTATGGCTTATGATATTGTAACCCATAGACTTATAATAGTAGACTCTCAACATCACTATTTAGACTTACTACCGCTTCCATAGAAAGAAAGTCTTAATTTTCACGGAAAAAAGTGTATGGTTACTGTTCGGAGCTTTTATTCCGCGAGAATTTAAAGAGACTTGTGTTTTATGGAACTGGTCAAAGATTTAAAAATACCGCTATTTCATTTTACATTTAGTGCTGCCATCATAATAAAAAGAAATCTATATTTCAGCAAAATTATTCGATTTATAAATGCTTCCTAGAATAAATAATTAAAAAGTATTTTTAACTGTGTAATAATTGAAATAAATTTATTTATTTAAACATATTTTGAACAAATCTATAGTACTTCAAAGATTTTTTCGTATTAAATTGTAGTTGGGAGTGTATTTAGTAAAATAGCAGATATTTATAGGGAATTCTGTTTTTGTATTTTGGCAGCATTATTGAAAATAATTTAATGCTGCCATACTAAAAAATAGTTTATATCTCTGGCGAACTGCTGTGTAACTAGAAGACCATTGCTTATAATCTACTACTATACCATCACGGCATATCCCACAAGTGGGGTAGCCAGCAGACTAGCTGCATATAAAACATGCAAGCTGTCTTCTCCGTGTTAATATAAAATCAAGACATTCAGGATGGGTGGCAAACCTCATCGCTGAATTTGAGATGTAAAATGTCTTCTTTTTTTCGAACACCTGCCTTCTACAGGACACTCGAAAACTTATAGAGAAGAGTGGGAGACCAATTCTTTACCGGGTGCTCCACGGGATGCTTATAATCAATAAATAAAATTTTCACGACTGTGTTACTTAACTAATTAATACATGCATTTTAATTATTTTGTGAAGAGAAAAAAAAACAATTAACTAGAGTCTTCATTGAAAATCTCTACCTTAAAAATACGGGCAAAAAAGAAATTAAAATATTATTATGTACATTATCGACTTAGTGTGGTGTAAACTGTAATGGTAATAATATGGATGATTTATATATTATGGCGCCGTTAAATTATTTGAGACCATCTCAAGGGCGTCGTGACTTCTTCTATACCGGCATTCAGATAAATGATTTTTTCCTATTAGTTGTGTTATAGAGAGGACCTTTCATCAAAATTATGGCAGGTAGTAATCGATTTCGTCATCAAAAAGACGTCATCGTCATCGAAGAAACATCATTGACACCTTTTCATTTTGAAGGATCATGCAGAGTGATCACTGAAAGTTAACAAGTGTGAATACCCCTTTGGTTATCACAATATGTAACACGAGTTCACTGATTATCTCACTTTTACGATATGTGATAGTAAAAAATTGATAGATAATATTATATAATGGACCCATGAACCTACGAAATAAGTACTGGGAACCCCAGTCTTAAAAATATTTCGTAGAAATTGGTAAGTATCTTAAGTATAGAACAATAATAATTATTGCAATAAATTAGATATATCTTAGGTATATCAATAAATTAAATTAGTATTTATTTTCAGATAATGTAAACGATTCTCACCGTTGATTATTTAGGACTGTTTTTATAAGAATCTGGTGGACTTTTCTGATTTTTCAAAGTTTTTTTTTAATTAGGTATTTGCATTTTTCTTAATCTTGATAATCATTTTTTGTAAAAGACTATATATTTGGAATTAAAATAAATTTGTTCCGTGGTGTCCGCAATTAAAAAATTGTCTTTCACTTCTTTCTGCAAGTTTTCTAGAATCCCGTGAAAAAACAGGAATTTGAAAATCATCACGAATAAAACATTTAACATCTTCAGTTCAGCGATGAAGCACGCTACCCATCTTGAGTGTCTTATTTTTTTATTGTCACGTAGAAGACACCTTCTATGTTTATTACACGCTGAAAGTCTAGTGGCTAACCCATTTATATAGAAGATGGTGTATAATTGGTCTACATAGATTGATGGACTTAATTTACTATTAAGATGATATTATGATAGCTACATAATGATAATAAAAAATAGCACATTGATCTTATAACCAACTGACTGAGAAACAATGAACTACTTGACAGCGGGACATTATAGAAACAGGATAAGAAACATATTTTCTAATCGACTCTACTATCACTAATTACTTCACGAATAAGCAATAAAATACAGGTAAAATCTAATCGATATGCTAATAAAAACATGTGTTAATTTTATTTGCGTGAGAAAACTATATCAGCATAAAAAAAATCAATACAAATCTAAATTAAAAATAAATAATCTCTCTAAGAAAAACTTTACTTTAATTCTCTATAATATAATTATGTATGGCTAATCATCAAAAACCCCTGTTATCCATAAGATCATTATTATTTTCGCTTATCACGTTTTCTACATGTAAATTCACTCGATTGTGGTAATTAATTAGAAAATAGAGTTTGATATTATAAGCAAAACAGATGATATATATCCATTTACGTAATTGAGATTATTATTAATTCTAATGACGAAACACTTTTCAGTGAACTGGCAACACGTATCGTAACTATTAAGAAATCAAACTTCAGTTTCTTACATAGCGCGGTGTCTGTGTGTTGTGTGATTTGCCGCTTCGTAGTAACAAACCAAAGTAATAGATTGTGCAAAATATTTTGTGTATACATTGTGAATTATTATAAAAATATAACCTGTGCTGTGATTTGTTGATAAAGTGAATAAGTTAATTTGTGAAATAAATAAACAAAATAAATTTAGTGTTTTGTTGAGAACTTCATGATAGTTGTGATAAATTGTCAACATGGCTGACCCTTCTAAATTGACAGCCGAAGAATTACAAGAAATCAAAGAGCAATTTGAATTGGTAAATAGATTTTAATTGAAGCATTTTTATATCAGTTTATCAAATACACATTTAATCTTTATTTTTATATAGTTGTAATTAAATTATTTACTGTACTTTTCGTGTTACAATTGAAAACATGACGGCATGTTTTTAAGAATTTTTGACATGCTCAACGTGCACTTACCATATACGTCTCAGTTTTTTTATTGATTGAAATGTTATAACATTTTCTTCGTGTTTGACGCTCTCATTAAAATCACTTTTGCGTGTTAATACATTCCTAATACATTACTTTTTATTATTTGTTTAATTATATAACTTTTTACATCTTATCTCACTGGTATTTTATCATTTTTTGAGTGGGAGTGGTCTTGTTTTCAAATTATTTGAAGATTTTTGTAACCTACAAACTTTTTACTCAAAGTCCAACGAATGCTCTTTTGCTCACATATATATTTGTCGAAAATTTCTTGCATTATGCAATGAAATTATTGATTTTCTTAATTAAAACATACATGATAATTATATTGTCACCTATCCTGAATCATATCTCAACTTTTATCAGCTTTGAGAGAATGACAGTTCGTCTGCTGGCTACCCCACTTGAGGAATATGCGGTGATGGTATAGATAGATAAATATTACTACTACCCTTACGGCATATCACACATGTGGGGTAGCCAGCAGAATTGCTGCATGTAATAAACATACAAGCCGTCTTCTCTGTGCCAACAAAAAAATAAGACATTCAGAATGGGTGGCAAATCTCATCAATGCTGAATTTGAGATGTAAAATGTCTTTATTTTTTCAAACAGCTGTCTTTTACAGGATAAATTATTTTAAATATTAAACTTATAAAATATAATACAATATTTTGATAGTTTTTTCAAGGTGATGCTAAATTTAAATTAGGAATTTATTCTATAAGTAATATTTTATTTAAATATTATTTCTCTTGCTGTGTATTATAAGTATTATTATAATATGTATATATGTGGGATGTTGTGTTATTTGTATAGTCTGCCCACACTTTTATGTGAATGTTTTTTTTACAGTATAATGAAGATGAATTGATAAAACCTTCGTTTGGCACATAGATATAAATTTTAAAGACTCCATTATCCAAATTTAATGTTATGTCTGCGGCACACTGAGATGCTTTCTGTTTATATCCAAATTCTAACGCACATGAGTCAAAAATTTCATACTTTTTTTTATCGTGTTCAACTTTCCTGTTTTTAATCAATACACAACTGTACTAAAGAACACAAGTCAAATATGTCTACAAATTTACATTTTGAATGAATTTTTGTGAATAAAAAATATTCTTTTTTATTTAACTAGATTTTTATTGTATTTTTTGTTTTTCCTGTAAAGTTGCCATTTCTGACTTATGTGCTTTAGTTCTCCGAACCTAGATTTAAACTATTAAATAGATGATGGATGCCTCTAATTATTGATAGAACTATTGGTACTCATCTCCTGATTGCGAGTGTGGTTGGGACGAGGAAACGCCGGACCATAGCATCCTAGGATGTCCAATTAGGGACGCTATGGACATATATTTTAAATTCATAAACGTTGAGTACCCTATTAATATTGTTTACCTTCTTAGACTGAACTCTCAACAAGTTAATGATCTTATATTTGAATCCGTCCAAAGGAATATGATTCTGATATATGAATGTTTTTCATTTTTTCTTGTTTTCCTTTTTTTTCTTTGCCTAAAATATATTATGATGATTTATATGGAAGATGAAAATATGGCCATAACGTCCAAGGGGATGAGCCGCCATAATTAAAAAAAAAACTATTGGTACTATACTATACTATAGACCATTAAAGGATGACGTCACAGAAAAATCATTGAGGGGCATCAGGCATCCCAACACAACAGACGATTATGGTGTAATATTAGGTGGAACGCCTAAAGAATACCTAATAATCAAAAAAAACTGTCAGTGTCGATTTTGTTATTATTTTGTCGTCTGAATTTCTTTTTTTTCTCTTATGGCATAACATCCTACAAGGATGATTTGCGCAATCTGTCTGTTTGCCCCCCAAGCAAAAGCAAATCCATAGACAAGACCACGTGACCTTTAATGGTCTATACCCTCACGCCATGTCCCAAGTGGAGTAGGCAGAGAGAACGGAACATTTTTGAAACATTTTTGAAGCATTAATTTCACAAACATTTTAATAATTTATTGTTTACACTTTGTGGTTGTATAAATGAATACATTGCATTGTATAATATCGACACCTGAAAGGCCAATTAGTGTAAACGACATTTTTGCCGAAATTGACATTTTTATCGCAAGCGACTCTAAAAAATATTCGCCGCCGATGTATCCGACTACCATAATCAGTAAGGAAAATAATACGAAGTAACACTGAAATGTTATTTTATCGTAAGATTTTGTTACATTTTTATTGACTACCAACTTAGCGTATGCGACTCGTTTGATTTATCGTAAGCGGCATCTAAGTCGGTTACGATAATTTGCAAAATCTAATTTGTTCTAACTTGCATTATGACTGTTATGACGTTCCTTTTAAATTTTTGCAAGAATATTCCTGTCGAATTTCTATTCCTGCAGCAACTAGATTGTTTCTTTATACAGTATTACAATCACATATCGATATCATTTGTGTAAGTGACGTGGTGGAGAGTGCTCATACTAATTATTTTTGATGCAATAAAATACGATTTATAATGGATTTAAATAAAACAAAGGTAAGATATCCATTTTTCCTACAAATTAAGGGAAATTGTGTACGCATTATGCTATTAATTATGCTGTTTAGGAATTTTTATTTTTGAAAAAATGTTATTGGAATATATTATTTAATTATTAACATGTTTTAATAAATAAGTGTAATACAATATCCTTAGGGAAGTAACCATTGAAGTCTGCGAGTGAACATTATATTTCTTTTAAAATTATATAAAATTTTCATGTCACGGGGTTGTTATAATTAGCATTTTTTTTGTTGTTTTTTTATAGAAAAGAGGAATGTCTTGTGCAAATAAATCAACAGAAGAAGTTTCTGGTGCAGTTAATCGCATTAGGATTGTAGACTATTCATCAGAGTCTGAAGAAGATGGCGAGTCCCAAATCTTTGAGGTGGCGGTAAATGATCCCATCTCAGAACATAACTTTGATGATGATGAAGATTTTTCCTTATCTGAAGATTCTTGGAGACCTGACAACATTCCTGATGAATCTTCTGAGTATAGCGAAGGCAATTCGGAAAGAAGAAATTCAGATTCGGATATTGTTGGTGAATTGGGGATGCGAAAGGAGAAAAAAAAATCTAAAAAGAAAATTAAGCGTGCAGAAAAGTGTACAGGCGTTGGGAAATCTGTGCAACCAAATCCATGTCAGGGAAAAAAATGTGGAAACAATTGCAGCAATAATTTCACTGAAGAAGATAGAATGCATATTCACAACTTTTATTGGGGAATGGCTAATACCGAAAGACAGAAAAACTGGCTTCTGACATGTGTGAAAGAAAAACCTATTAAAAGGAAAAGAGTTGTTGGACACAGTAAACGACACACAACATACGAGTATAATATTTCTTGGCACGAAAAGAAACATAAAGTGTGTCAACAATTTCTCATAAAAACTCTCAATATTTCACAAATGTTACTTCGCTATACCTTACAAAATAAAGTACATAATATAGCACGGATAGATCAACGTGGACGTCAACCTCCACCAAATAAAACAGACCCGCAGAAAATAGACTCCATTATAACGTTTATTAAAAATCTACCAGCAGTGAAATCTCATTATTGCCGAAATAAAACTGAAAGAAAATATTTACCTGTAGAATTCAGAAATATTTCACACCTATGCGGAATGTATGAAAAATATTTAACCGAGAATGACAAAGAACACCTTAAAGTTCATTCAAAAATCTTCCGTAATATTTTCAAAACAAAATTTAATTTAGGATTTCATCTTCCTAAAAAAGACAAGTGTCAATTATGTGAGAAAATTAAAAATCTTACCATCGAAAAACAATTAGAGGTACACAACTCTGAAGAGTTTAAAAATCACATGATAGATAAGAATAAGGCATATGAACTTTTTTTAAATGACCAAAAGATTCAACAAACAGATCCTGAAGCTCTTTGCCTGAGTTTTGACCTCCAAAAAGTTTTAAACACACCCCACGGAGATAGTGTTAATCTTTACTACAGCCGAAAATATTCATTTTACAATGAAAGTATTTATGAAAGCGGTACAAGAAAAGGGCATTGCTACCTTTGGGGGGAAATTGACGGAAAAAGAGGAAGTAATGAAATATCTTCCATTATTTTTGAGTACCTCAAAGAGGTTGATCTGGGTGGAAAATATAAAAAAGTCCTTCTTTATTGTGATAGCTGTGCGGGACAGAATAGGAACAGACAAATGCTCGCTATGATTTCATATTTTCTCGAAAGCTCCATCAACATAAAAGAAATAAAACTTACATTTTTGTTACCTGGCCACACGATGATGCCCGTTGATTCTATTCATGCGACGATCGAATCATTTCTTAAGCACAGAACTGTTTGGGCTCCTTCCGAGTGGCCAACACTCATAAGAAATTCGAGGACAAGACCAGATAACTATGAAGTACATATTTTGAAACATGACCATTTTACCGACTGGAAATCATTTTGTACAGTTTACATACCTAATAAACACAAAATAAAATTTAATAAACTCCGCATTGTTGTATTTGAAAAAGGAAATATTTTTCTAAAATACGGTTATTTCGAAAATTCTCATCAAGATCAAATATGCATAAAGAAGACTCGACAAAATGAACAACAAATGGAATCTGGTCCGAAAAAAACATACAACGGAAATTTGAAGGTAAACGAATCAAAATTTCAAGATTTAAAGAAATTGTGCGAAAAAATGATTATTCCAGAGAGGTTTCATGATGAGTACCTAAGTATGAAGAGCTCATCCACACACCCTGATGAGTTACCAGAAACCGACGAAGAGGACATGACGTATAATGACCATCAATGATTATGTTTATTATTTTTTCAACACTTTTATCAAGACTTTTTTTCTATTTTTTCTTGTGTGTTATTATTTAAGTATTAATATTTCTATGTTTGTATTGTTTTTTTTTCTTACCTAAGTAAGAAGGTAAATACCTTTTGAATGTGTATATACGTTACTAGTAAATTAGTAATTTTACCAGTAAGTACGCATTTTAAATACCACCTAAGTCTTGTTATTATTTAAGTATTAATATTTCTATGTTTGTATTGTTTTTTTTTCTTACCTAAGTAAGAAGGTAAATACCTTTCGAATGTGTATATACGTTACTAGTAAATTAGTAATTTTACCAGTAAGTACGCATTTTAAATACCACCTAAGTCTTACATTATTTTACAGTTTTGTATGTTTGATTTGTAATTTTATCGAAAATTGTCATTTTTTATGCAAATATATATAATTTTTTAAAATTGATTATTAATTATATCTCAAATATCTTAATAAAGCAACTATATTTCACATATAAAATTTCATTACTTTCCTTTTATGGTCATTTGCTGCATGTAAATCTACTATAAAATTATCTTAACCGACACAAAACGTGGGGGACTGGTGAACTAACATATCCAGCGAAATTGTCGTAAGCGACATAAGTACCAGAAAGCATACTTTTTTATGTAGCAGTCAATCACACTTTGATTTGCCACATTTTTATTAACTATGACACAAAATTTCAATTATCTAAGACTTGTATATTTTTTTTAAACAAAAAAAAACTTCCCCTGTAAAGTTCGGTTTTTGTCGGTTACGCTAAATAGCCTTTTAGGTATCGATATAATCTGTGTAGTGTTTGTTACTTGTGATATGTTGTGATTCATTCACTTTATGTATACAGGATTGTGTATCAACTTTGTGGGCAGGAAATGAATGTGCTGGCCAATATCCTTAACACATACCTACCTAGCTATATATATTTATATGCCTATGTATATATACAACACACAATATTGTATTACATTTCTTACATATTATATATACAGTAGTACTGTTTTCTAGAACTGGTTTTGTTTTAAACATTTATTACCATGTGGTCTCTCACTTTTTTCTGTAAGTTTTTCATTCGCTGTGTAGGCGTTTACTAAGTCCACTGGCTACCCCATTTCTGGTAGATGCGGTGATGGTATAGATTAGTGATGTAACGAATATTCGTATCCGCGAATATTCGCATTCGCAAAAAATATGCGAATATTATTTTGGTAATTAAGTATCGGTAATTCGGTATAAGTATCGGATATTATTACCCGGTTAATTGTAGAAAAAGGTACTGCAAAAAATATTCTTTAAGAAAACCGAGGAGTTTTGAAATATTTTAAATTCCTATACCATTTTGAAAATTCGGTGACAGGGGGGGGGGGGGTAGTAATTTTAATGTTTGAGCAATTGTAGAAATTTAAGCAAGTCAATATTCGCTATTCGCGAATATCCAAAATCGCACATTCGTTACTAGTGTAGATTTAGATACCTAGATATTTTGTTATAATTTATTGTATGTATGTGTACCTACTTGTATATATTTTAATTTATTGCGGGTAGATAGCTAGTTATAAATGTATGTGTTGTATTATTATTAATAATTACTTAGCGTAATTATGAGAGCAAATGAAAGATTTCTCACAGTGATTTATGGCTGAGAAACGTGAACATCGAGTTAAAATAATGGAAAAATTATAATATTATGCATTAGATAGAACAGGGGTGCCAAACTTGTGGTTGGTTAATTACTTCGAAAATCAGGATGATAACAACCTTTAATTCTTTCAGACAAGCTGTCAAAAATCATTTTCTCTCATTGAATTTAGCATCTGACTCCTAAATCCTTTTCCCTTTCCCTATGCATGTGCACGCTGCAATTTAATATGTTATACTTTTATTATTATGTGTCCGTAAGTGCATTGTTGCTTGCATGTGTTCTTTTTCTTTTCTTTTGTTTACTTTGTGTTGTATTTTTATTTCTTTTATGACTGTTGATATGTAAGGGTGTATATAATATGTATGCATGTGTTTTTTTTTTTTTTTTTTAAATTTTGTTTAGTTTTAGTTACCGGGTTAGTTGGAAGACATCGCATTTTAGCGATAAACTCGCCCTCTGTACATTGAATTTATAATTGTTATTTTTATGCCACTATTTCACTATGTAATATTGTAACCAATGTACAGTAAAGAATAAAATAAATAAATAAATAAATAAATATTGCCGGATTTTCGTTCAAAAGTTTCTTGACGATTCAGACGATGCTCTTTATTTTTTTTTATTGAAATAAAAAAAATCGTACATTAGCCTGGGAGTAGAATAAGTTGCCCACTGTTTTCTGCAAACTTATTTTTTTTTTTATTCATTATGTACTGTATATTGATCACAATTACATAGAATCTAAACATTCTAATTAGATACAATCAATATACAGAGGGCGAGTTTAGGGTAGATTTGTGTATATAGTTTTTTATTTATTTATTTTATTCTTCTTGCACATCAGCATTCACATAACAAAATCAACAGAGCAGTTTACATAAGAAAAAATGTGATGATGTGCAGTGGCGAGATTATCACTATATTGTGATTTCTTACATCTAACCACATCACATTAACATTAAACACAAATAAAAATAAGAGTAACAAAAACAACAAATAAAATAGCTACATAAATTTGAGAAAGAAAAAAACTGCAATCCACTCACCTAATACTCCAAAGGGACCGGGAACTATAGGAAGGGGTTAGGTGACGGATGCTGAGTTAGAAGACAATAAATACTTTTTGACGGCGTATTAAAACCATTTAAAGATGAGAAGACGGGAACGTAAACCTTCATTTCTCTACCCCTGCACTGTTTTTCCGCGGACACAGTGTTGCTAGTATAAAAATATTAGTTTCCTATCGTATATGTACATAATATTAGTATCAACAGCTATGTATGCGACATGATGGGATGTATAAAACCGTGTAATCTAGGTGAACTATATCATGGGGTTCAATGTATTTAGTTTGAATTTAGAATATTATGGATATGTTGTCTCCACTTCGCTCAGAGAGTTGTTAACCATCAGGCAACTTTAAAAATTAATACTAATATACCATCACGGCTTGTCACACATGTGGGATAACCAGCAGACCAACTGTCATTCTCTCAAAGCTAATACAAGTTGAGATATGATTCAGTATAGGTGACAATAATACACCTCATCTCTGTAGCACTGGAGATTTTAAATGTCTTATATGGAACGCAGTGTATGAACATTAGCGAACTATCCACAGATTGTACATCTGTGGTGTGTGGAACTGTCAATGTAAATTGCGACAAGTACATTGTCTCTGACACAGAACAGTATATGAACTGGAGTATTGTGCAATAGCAAGCCAGTTGCTGTTTGGTGTGAGCCAGAGCCACTGTTCTTCAAGAGAGCCAACAGTACGCGGGTTGTTTTACCAATGATACCTGCCTGTTACAGCATGATATTCAAAACCTAACAAAAAAGATAGATTGGGTATCCCTGTGGAGGAGATCTGTTACAGTTCAATATTGAACCATTTGAGTCTTTTGGGGCTGACTGAGAGAAGAGTAGGTACTTTGTGATTTGATTTTGTTACATAAAATAATTCACGGGAATCTTGATTGTCCAGATATATTGTTGAAGTTAAATTTTCATGTTCCCATAAGGGCTACTCGACAGGCTTTACCTTTTTATTGTAATAGTTCCAACACTTCTTATGATTTTAACTCGTCTGTCAACAGATTGCAGCGTCTTGAAAACAAATATGTCGATGTTGTAGACCAAGCATGTCAAACTTGCGGCCCGCGGGCCGCATGCGGCCCACAACGTATAACTTTGCGGCCCACTAGCAGTACAAAACATAACGGTACAAAAAAATACTCTTTATTAATTTTACCTTTTTTTTTACACTTTTCAAAATAAACCTACTTTACAGTATAAACATTTTTTTTTGTGGCCCACATAAACTTTTAATTTTTTATTTGGCCCGTGTTAGGATTTGAGTTTGACATGCTTGTTGTAGACGTATTTGGCACATCTCTGTTAGAATATAAGTTTAAAATAATCGAATCGCTTCTTTCGGATCAGACCTAGTAGATTTTCCCATGTTTATGTATTTTTGTGTAGTTTTAAAATTATTATCATTATTTTTTGTTTTTATTTTTCAATTTGCCTTTTAATGAATTTATTATATTTGTATTTAAATTTTCATTTTTATTTTTTGACTTTAACTGGAGAATGTTTTGTTTGTTTTTATGTTGTTTTTATATTTTTGTACATGTGTTGAATGATTGTGTGACGTTATAAAGTTTATCTGTATACTTGTAAAGGCAATTGCCGTATATTGTGTTAAAATAAATAAATAAAAAAAAGAGTAGAAGACATAATATTCTTTGCTCAAGACTCGGCTGGATATAGACATGTATGTCTTTTTTGATTGAGAATATCAATAGTTGCATTGCACAATACAAGAAATCTTTGAGAAATTAACGGCTATAAGTCTTAAACAAAAAAATATACTACAACAAATTAGAAATATAAAAAGGTAGTATAACATACTACTATGAAACCTATAACTTTCTTATATGCTATGGAGAATAAACCAAACTAAATCTATAAAACATTGAGTAGGCAAAAGCATACAAATAAATTAAATAGAAAATTTACAATCTTGAAATACACGCTTAGTACTAATTGTGTTTCATAAAAATAAAATAAGATGTTTAGTATTTTACAAGGGATGTTATACGAATTTTTATTTATACCTTTTACAGTACACTAGAAAACTAACAAAAAGATCGGGAGACTTATTCTTTACAGGGTACTCCACGAGTTTAGCTATCAAACTTTGATCTGATATTTAGGAAGGGGACAGCTCCCTACTTCGATGTTATTTCTTTCCTTATATTTTTGACATTTTCGATTATACATATTTTTACTTTCGCTTCTTCATGAAAGAGACATTGAACATCATGAAAGTGTAATAATATACCTATAAGATCTCCACGAGGTTATTCTGGCGGATTATCTCCCCATATTACCCACTGTAATCCGTCCATCAGGACAAAAGCTATACTTTCTCTACTAACTGACAAATATGTAGTACTCCCCGAGATATTCGAATATGGAAGGGAGTAGGTATTTAATGGTCCCTCTGCATTACCTGGTTACGTCTTTACATGATATTATATTTGAAATGAAGTGAAGTTATTTATTCTCCAAAATAAACTTACTTATTTATGCAGCTATTCCTGTCCACTGCTGAACATAAGCCTCCCTATATTATCTCTCTAGGCATCTCTTTCCTGAGCTTTCTGCAACTAATCACCAGCGATTCTTCTAATGTCGTCTGACCAGCGTGTTGCAAACAATCGGTACAAATACTGTAAAAGCTTACTGTGAAATTTTGTTTGTTTGTATTTGGGCTTATAACAAAACCCAGATATATGTTTTTTTTTTTTTTTTTAAAATACCCGGTACATTGTAGAAAAAGGTACTGCGAGAAAATATTCTTTGAGAAAATCGAGGAGTTTTTGAAATAATTCGAATTCCTATACCATTTAAAAAATTTAGTGTGTGAGCATTTCTAGAATTTTTTTATTGTTAATTTTCTTTTAGCGGCCCGTCCTTGCCTCATAATCTTCCCGAGTGGCCCCTGTTCCCTATAAGTCCGTGCATCCCTGATATAGATAGATAGCTAGATATATAATATTTTACTTATATGAATGGTGCGTGGCTAATATGAGAAAATGTCTGTCATTAATAATAGGTACGTTGTGTTGCTTGATATGAATTACATGCTTATAATTCATTGATGGATGTAAACAAAAAACATATGGCACACACAATACTGAACAATGTATAGCATTGTTGTATGGCATATTATGTATATGTAGCGCATTATATTCCATATTGCCTTAGTGCGCAAGATGCACAAGTACATCGCTCGAAATTTGTACAAGATGTTGAAATAACTTTATTTCTCGGATATTTCAGGAGTCCAAGGACTCCTATTTATCCGTTTAGGTGACAATTTATTTATATTTCAACTCTCTGTAGTCTAATACCACTATGCCAGTGTTGGCATCTCCGACTCTACCACGTCAATGGGCGGGGGACCCTGCTGTCGTAGCAGATCCCATCTTATACAAGATGTATGTTGAAATATCTTTATTTCTCGGATATTTCAGGAGTCCAAGAACTCCTATTAATCCGTTTACGTGAAGATTTTTTTTTAATATTTGGACTCTCTCTATTCTAATACAACTATGCCAGTGTTGGCATCTACGATCCTACCACGTCAGTCAATTATACAAGATGTAATATCTATCATACAAATCGACTGTCGAGTTCCATAACTTGACAAGTCGAAAACTTAGATTTAATTGGTAATGCACACAAGCAACGCCACTCTATCAATTCCTCAAACAAATAACTTTAAAATATACACGTTTCCTTTTATATATTAGATATTTAGTTATAGAAAAAAGTCAATGTACCTATTTTCAATTCTAAAAATGAATATTTCCAATTGTTTAACTATTGAACGAAACATAGACATCGTATGTCTTTAACAGTGTGATTATTATTATATAGTATATTTCACTTTCTGTTGTGTTTTTAAAGCATAATATAAATATAGCAAAATTACAAAAAATTACGATTTTCTCGACGATTACGTCTCTTTTATTCTACGTGACGCGCACCGGTGTGGCGCGGAGGCTAACGCATTTGACTTTGAGTCACGAGGTCCCGGGTTCGATTCCCGGCCAGAGCAAAATGAAAAATGGCCTTTTGCAAATTGTCCTGGGTCTGGGTGTTACATGTATATGTATTCAGTGCATTGTATTAATGTATATCGTCGTGTTAGTACCCATAATACAAGATTCATATATTAGTTTGGGACTAGCTTGGTCTGTGTGAATTATCTAAAAATGTAAAAAAAAATGTATGCGTCACAGTTCACGTCCTTCTTCACTCGATCCATGTAGGTGTCTCTCGGGTGTCATCAACGATTCCTGCTTTCGCTCGTGGTCACGGTCATTATCGGTCTTATTAAAAATAATCATGCAACTCGATAAATTTCTCCGAATTTGACGAAATAATTTTCTATGCAATAAAATATATCACCTCCTTCGGCATTGTACAAAATTTGGTTTAGGTTATTCTTGCACTAAAACAGCTCATACAATAGTTGTTTAATAATAATTATGTTTCTTTGCAATATGATACTGGCAAATTAAGTAATTGCTCAACACACAAACGTTCAATTTCAATTAATAATGAATTCTTTTAGTAATTATGCAGTTTTTTTTTGTATGAAAAGTGATAATAACGTCGATATAATTTATAATATGTATGTATGTATGTATCTGTGTTTGACGATTGCGTGCCTCGTGATAGAAATTGAATATAATTTTATGATTTTGTTGTTTTATTTGGTCTATCATGTGATTTAACAATATTCACTTAGTTAATTGGAAGATATCGTAATGCAGTATTGATAAACTCACCTTTTATGCATTGAAATTTGTGTAAACATACTTTCATAAAGGGCATTGAAGAGAGAGTTTAGCATAAAGGATTCCCACGATGGCGGTTTTGACCGGTTGGTTTTCAGGTTAGGAGGTTTCAGGTTGGTTTTCAGATCAGATTAGGACCAGAGATAGTACAAACGATTCATTAGTATGAATCTATAATATTAACTCTTCGCAAACAAATTGTTGGTAAATTTACCAATGATTCGTTTGCGAAAAGTTAATATTATAGATTCGTACTAACGAGTCGTTTGTACTATCTCTGGTCCTAATCTGAAAGTACGTACCAATGATTCGTTGTGAGTATTTTTCTCAGTGCATGAGGACAAATTTGGTTTAATTATGCGGGTAAATAGGAGTTCACAACTCCTGAGATATCCGGGTGGAGGTGGGTCTGTCTTCAATATCCAATGTTGGTGCTTCAAAGAAAATAATATTCCTGCACACGGAATCATGTGATTGTGGTTTATGAGAGAGAGAGAGAGAATTTCAAAACCTTCGGTGTGTCGCACGTAGTGTTGTGGAATTCTCAAGAAATAATCTTTCGAGATTTTACCGAGAAATTTCTCGGTAAATTTCTCGAAGTAGAGAATTTTTTTTATTTTTTATTTAACAGTATAATAATAATAAATACTTTATTCAACAATCAATAACAATGTACAAATGTTGAGACAGTTTATCACCAGTATGGCTACAATTAATTATGGAAACAAAAAAAATGTTAGGTACCTACATAGAGAAAAGTGCTAATAACTGATGATAAATCTTGATGTTTGACACCCCACATGCCCATATTTAAGTTTTAAGAAAATTGTTGGTACTTACATGGAAAAAAGTGTTAATAACCTCTGATTTGGGCCTTAATCAGCCCCACAAATTTTTGGATCAATCAGGTTGGCTGCGAAGTATACTGGGCGATGGTAATAATACCACTAAGAAAAATTATGGAGAGAAATTTCTCTAAGAAAAATTATGGAGAGAAATTTCTCTTCCATCAGAGGAGAAATTTCTCGTTCTCGAGAAATTTCTTTGTAGAATTTTCTCTTCTCACATCACTAGTCGCACGATAACTTAATTATGGGGTGTTCACATTTGGCGAATATCGCCAGGCGAATTTCAAAATATATCGCCAGGCGAAAAAACAAAATTCGCCGGATATCCATTGATCGTCACACCTGTTCACACAGTCCACCGATATAGAAACGATCTGTCAGATGCACTTTGATTTTGACACTGTTTTCAAAATGGCGGACGTCGAGATGGAGATCGCGAAGTATTTATTTTTAGTCGAAAATGTTATAGTAGTGGTTATAAGGCGCCTTTTAATTAAGGAAACAAACGCCACAAACCAACAACAAAGATAACTGTCATGAAGCGGGAAACATTATAAAATTTATAGGTTATAAAGTTTTTACCATAGATACAAATGCCGCGCACATCTGCGCATGCGCAAATCGTTCAATCGGGCGAGAAAGTTGGAAGGTGGTCAACTCGAGACGATATCGTTTCTACTGGTTTTTATCGTTTCAGACTAGCTTTCATTTTGTTCACACGGTTCAAATGGCTGGCGATATTCGCCAAAGTGAGAACACCACATTACACAAAGCACACTTCGCAAAATGATTGGGTTGTGGGCTCAAATCCCGTATGGGGAACTACCAAATGAGGTGAAGTCGTCTTTTCTAACCGTCATATTTATGATAGTTTTATGTATTAAATTAATAAATCCCGTGGAGCACCCGGTAAAGAATTGGTCTCCCACTCTTCTGCGTAAGTTTTCGAGTGTCCTGTAAAAGGCAGGTGTTCGAAAAAAATAAGACATTTTACATCTTAAATTCAGCGTTGAGGTTTGCCACCCATCCTGAATGTCTTGATTTTATACTGGCACGAAGAGGACAGTTTGTATGTTTCTTACATACAGCTGATCTGCTGGCTACCCCACTTGTGGGATATGCCGTGATGGTATAGTAGTAGTATAGTAGTAATTAATAAATTTTAATGTAAGATGTTGGAAATATCTAAAATTTAAGTATTTTTTTTTATATCAAATTAAACTAATTGAGCAGATGAGATGACAATTACCCACTGAGGTTTTATTTTGTTTTATTAGTTCACTTAGTACATTATGTAGCTCACGTGATGTGCATTTAAATATTTAGAAATGATTATTATTAACTCGTTAAATGATTAATCTTAAGTTAACTATTATATCCGTTATTTTCTACATGCGTTAACGTGTGAGGAAGATTTATATTTGTATTGGTGTAACTCTCTCTCTCGCTTACAAAGGAGTCCGATTAAAATGGTCTTGTTCTTGAAGCGCTCCTTGTTTTACTTGGAAAAACCTAGACATTTTCTCAAACCAGAGGATTTAAACATCCGGAGTCTCCACGGGGTTATATTTTTATTATTTATTTCACTAAATTATTTAACGCCTAGCTCTTATAAGTAAATAATGGGACTGGACGAATCTGAAAGATTGCTGTGTAAGACTTGTTTCTTTTCTTTAATTGTCACAATTTTTGTTGTTGTTTTTTTTTATTCTGTTTTTAGTTGTTGTTTCATTAAATAATACCTTGATACGGACGCAAATCCAGTGAGGTAGTATATTGAGTGTTTAGATATGAATTTGAAATATGTATGCAACAATTTAAATTGTGAAATATGTATGCAAGCGAAACTTGGACGTGGTTGAAAAAGGATGAGAGGGGAATAAATGCTGTGGAGATGCGTTTTTGCCATATATATTATTTCTAGATTACAAATATCGCTATTAAAAAAATAGGGGTTGATGGTAGAAGAGTGAAAATTTAGGGCTGTATGTATTTTTTAATGCCTCACACTAAAACAATAATAATAAATTTCGTCCAAAAAATAAAAAAAAAAATTGGTGTGGACCACCCTTAACTTTTAGGAAAAATAAATGTTGACTGATTTTCAGACCTACCCGATAAGCACACAAAATTTCATCAAAATCGGTCCAGTCGTTTCGGAGGAGTATGATAACAAACACCGTGACACGGGAATTTTATATATTAGATTAAAAATATTATCATTATTAATGGTAGACCTATTCTTCGACGGGGGTCTCAGCGGGCTTTTATTTGTTTATTCATTCTTTACTGTACATTGATAAAAAACAATTACATAAAAGGTATACATTCAAATCAAATACAATCAATATACAGAGGGCGAGTTTATCGCAAAGGCGCGATCTTTTCCAACTAACCCAATTTTTTTTTTTTATTTAACTTAGTTAATAAACGAGTTAATGCCTGTCTAGCTCTTATACGTAAAATAACATTGGAGGCATATGCGTATTGGTACGTATTTAGCTTGTACACAAATTGTTGTCGTAACAATCAGAGCGTTGAATAAGACTAAATATTAAAAGTTATTTAGATAATAATTATATTATATACCTACATACATAGATACACACTACTCTATATCCTATCTTATCTATTACACTCAGTTATTGTACTTTGTAAGTGCGCTCATCTAAGTATTATCTACTAGATATTGTTTTTACTAATCACAGCAGGTATTTTTATGTCGCCGCCCGATTGTTAGATCAGCCTGTTAAATAAATGGCTAGGCTGTTACTTAAATATATACGTACAATATGCTATCACGCCGCTTCCTTCGTGGGGTAGGCAGAAAGGATCGAGCGCCACGCCTATCAGCCAAATATATCATTTTCTTGATCATCCTTTCCTCATTCATTTTTTCCGCATGGTGAAACCATTGTAATTTATTTACGATCATCTTTGTTATTACCAAAAATATACTCGATCGGTGATTCAAAGAAAAAATCGGTCATCCGGCTGATCAAATTTTGCATCCAGTTTTAAACTGACGTTGGTTGGAACACAAAAATTCCGAAAAATGTCTATGGTTACCTATTACACCAATTTTTATTCCACATTTCTCTCGTATAGACTCTCTCCAACTTTTACCACACATAAGACAAATGCTTGCATTCAATTGAATGACTAGCCTTTACGTTGAATTCGACATTTTGTCTGATCGAAGCTAGCCCGATTGTTGAAATTTAGTTTACTTATTTGGCACTGCGGTGCTAGGATCGATAAACATTGCGTCAAACAATCCGTCTAGTCGTAAGGTTAACTGTCTAATTCAATTATCTGGCGGCGACTTATAGAAGATATTATTATTGTGAAGTGTTTACCTACATTTTTGTTGTACACTGTCATATTGGTGATATACAAAATTAACAGGTGTGGAACCTACCTAACTGTCTCATATCTGCTCGATCACTCTTCATCATGACTCTTCTCGGCACCACAGGGCAGAAACAGAATAAAAAATTCAAGACTTCGCTGCAAACCAATCCACATAATAAAAACCAGAGAGAGGAGAAAAATGGAAAAATGCGGTATTTGAGTTTTAACAATACTTTTGTTATAGTGACCTAGGTTTCGTCCTAGGTTGTTAGGACAATGAAATTATAATATGTCGAAACCTAGATCGCTCTCATAATTTATAAGTGAAACTCAAATTTCGATTTTCAATTTTGATCAACTTTAGTGTCATTAAATCATTTTTTTAATAAAACTGATTTATACACCTTGATATTGATAATATGTGACGTGTACTGTACATCTTAGTTCGACTACGCGTTGGTCCTTCGATTTTAGATTAGTCTCAAAATACTTCAAAGGAATGTATCATCAATATTTTATCTTTGCTTTCTCACAGGGGGTCTAGTTTGTATACAGAAATACAAAGCACGTATTTAGATGAGATATTTATATCTGCTTTTATGCTTTCTTTTCCTTATTCAGGAAAATGATCGATGCAAGAGCAGTAGCGTTGTGAATAGAATTAATACAAGCGGGTTAAAAAAATACTGATGTAGGTTTATATTTATGGTTTATATGTAGGCTTAAAAAATGAGAATAAATATAAGTATTCGGATGATTTAAGTGCATTTAAACTGAATATAAAAAAGGTAATTCAATAAGAAAGATGTGTATGAGGTCAAGTGATTGTGTCGTTGATGATGGGTTTATCGTTGTATTTTTTGTTGTTGTTGTTTTTGTTTATTTTGTAAAATTATGGTAAATGGATTAAGTGTGTGATGTTCTATATTGATTAAGTTTGATCGAATTTGTTTGATTATTAGTAAAAACCCTATAACCCCTCAAAGCACGAGCTCTGCTCAATTTTGAGGGTAAAAAAAAAAAACAGATAATATAAAGGTTTGTATAATTGTGCTTATTGTATATTTGTATGTGTTTATTATGATCTCAATAAAATATTTTGAATTTGAATTTGAATTTATTTCCATATGTGTGTACAAATACCATCACGCCATCCACCAATAGATAGTGGGCTAAACTGTCGCATGTAATAAACATAAAATTCCTCCAATTGTGTCACAAATAGTGATGTGAGAAGAGAAAATTCTCTCCATAATTTTTCTTAGTGGTATTATGACCTTTCGCCCAGTACACTTCGCAGCCAACCTGATTGATCCAAAAATTTGTGGGGCTGATTAAGGCCCAAATCAGAGGTTATTAACACTTTTTCCATGTACGTACCTGCAATTTTTTTTTACTTAAATATGGGCATGTGGGGTGTTAAACATCAAGATTTTTCATCAATTATTAGCACTTTTTTCTATGTAGGTACCTAACATTTTTTTTTTTCCATAATAAATTTGTAGCCACATTTGTACATTGTTATTGATTGATTGAATAAAGTAGGTATTTATTATTATTATACTGTCAAATAAAAAATAAAAAAAAATCTCCGAAAATTCTCTACTTCTCTTCTTCTTTCTAATTTCTCGGTAAATTTCTCGAAAAAATATTTCTCGAGAATTCCACAACACTAGTCACAAAAGCAGGACGTTTAGGAGAGATGGCAGTGTACCTAATTGTTATGGAATTGAATAACTGTATAAAACTTCCAATTGACTTTATTAATTACGCGCTTTCGGACACTCTCGACTTCATCTTCAGGCGATTATAAGAAAAGCGAAATGAGATACAAGGACAAGCAGTATTTATAAAATTAGAACAATAGAATATTGGGAGACGCATAATTAGTAAAGTCAATTGGAAGTTAATTTCTTACTTAAAGCAAATAGTGTTTTTTTTTTTTTTTTTCTCTCCGATTCATCTTGAAATGGACTTCCAACAAGTACCGTCGGTTAATAATATTAAAATATTATAAAGGATGTTTGACTTATGCCTGCCTTTAACAGAAAGCAGGATACTGGAAAACTTACTAAAAATAATGGGAGATCTTCTTATCCGTTCCAGAAACTCCTTAAATATAATCTCGGTTTTTGCTGAGCGCTCACACTTTTATAGATTCTTCTTCACAACCTATCCCCTCTACTCCTGAATGAAGATATTCGCCATCTAATTTCATATTATCCAATCTCGGGCCACCTGCATTTGATTACTTCGATTCTGTTGTTTCTTTTAATGATGTCTCTTTTGTGTTTTTTTTTTCTCTGTCTCGTTGATTGTTTTTTTGGAATTGCTTTATTTTTTTTCATTTTTCCTTCTGAGATCGCCTTGGCCAAAAGGTGCTATGGTCTCAGTGCAGGGTGACAGTATTAAGATGATAATAATAATAAGCTAGAATTAGGGTAACCTGTTAATTTATTATTATTGGACAACATTAAAGTGTTGTTTACGTGCCAAAGCACCTCAAGGACACTGTACAATTCATAAATTCTCGGACATTACATCCACGTCATATTATAAGTATAGATAAATAAATAGATAAATGAGAAATCTCGGATACTGCATGTATTACACATGTTATGAGTTACCTTTTCCAATAAAAATCAAGACATAAGAGAGGAATAGTATACCTCGCCGCAGAATGAAGATTTATGCCAATTTATTAATTTCGTTACATTGTGTAAATCAGTTTGTAAGTAAGACATTATAAATTATTTACCCTAGATATAACAATATTATCATTCATAACGCCCACTGCCTCTTTAGTATACACATATAAACAACGTCGAGTTCCGTTGCTCGATCATTCTCTCAACGTTCCCATACCATCACACAACAGAAGCTTGTAGGTATGTATATTGTTGTAAGTTTGATTAGAACAATGCCGAGGCCACGAGCATCAGAACTGCGAAGAAAAATAATTACGGAGAAATAAAGCGGGGCGTGGGAAATTAAATTCAACAGAGATTTTTACTTCTATAGACTTGAACTATTAATATTACGTTTGTATATGTACCTGCATACAAAATACTTTTCAGATTATTTTATGAATTTTTTGACACAATTGGATGTCGGAGACTGGATTTTACTTACTTAAAAGTATAGATGTTGATCATATTTTTGAATTTGAACCACTCTAGATTAATCATTCCAGTTAATTCAAATCACCGATAGTCAACCTATTTGAATAGGTATTAACTAGGTAGGTATGTTGTATTGTATATGATACACATACTTATGTGAACTTTCTTTAGGAGTGTATGACACAGAGTTTCTACTCTAGGATCTTCTCTTCGATCTACGTAACCACTAACCAGCCCAATTCTTTGGTATTTCTCTTACGAAGTAGGCAGAAAAAATCTAACGCCATCTTTTCCAATCCTTGCGTGCATTCATCACTTCTATAACTATCATCTATAGAATCTTGTAGAACTCAACAGGGCAAACACTTCCGAATTCGCAGAGAGGAGCTCCAGCGTTGCGAGGCCAACTGCGTGAAACCGATTTCCAGCAGATTTCAGACAGAACCAACCTTCTGCCACATTCAGGAGTAAGCTGAAGAATCTATGGAGCAGTGTGTCCCACTCATTTCTGAGAATTTTCGAGTATAATGTATTAGTTTGTTGTTGATAATTTAATAGTAATCTTTGTTGACCACAGAAATGTTACAACAGTGCAATACTAAGAAAAGATAAATAATAGTAAAATAAAAAAGTATAAAACAGTCCAACGACAATGAGCAGTCAAAGGGCGGACTTGTTGTAATGCAACATCTTCCAGACAACCCTTAAAAGCATTACGAAATAACTTTTGTCAAATCTTGTACTTCTTAAATTGTTGTAAAAATATAAGAATAATTCGGATAAATGGAAGTCCCCATACTTCTGCGCTATTCTGGCGGTCGGTGGATCTCCTTCAATGCAATGTAAAAGTATAAACAGAAAACCCTCTCGAATAACCGTGCGCCCCGTCGTTTTTAACCGGTTTAGCGTTACTAATTATAATTTCAACAAAATGATTTATAGCAGTATTACATTACTGAATTAGTTTAATGCTAAACATACAATTTTATTATTAAAATGTTATTATGTTAATAGAATGTAAACGCGAAGTGTGTGTAATTAAAAGACAAACGTTCACACATTAGTATGAGATGATGTTGTGGATTATCTAGAATGATGAGTGGTTAAAAAAAAAACAAATTATTATGGAAATTCTAGACCATCCGGTTAGCCGTAAAGTATTAATGATGATGATTATGGATGATTTTGTTTTGACGCCGTTTTACAGTCCCTAGACCGTCTCAAAGGCGCCTATTATTTTTATTTAACTATTATAAAATTTTGAAAACACTTGTGATTGTCATAAATTTGACTAAAATGCGAGACTTTTATGTGAGTTCCAATTGAAGGTATTATTAATTTTCACAAATATTATTCACTAATTCACATTTTTAAATTTGAAATTTTTAAAAATAATACCTAACACCCAAAAATTTAACTTTATAAAACTATTGAAGCTTAAAAAATGTATTAAAATTTTGTTAATTTAAACAATTATATGATAATAATATTATTTAATTTTGAAAAATGAGACGTCAGATGTTGTTGATATTATGGCAATAAATGTTTTATGGTTAACATGTGAAAGAAAAACGTTAGAAGATGGAAGAAAACGGCCCTTGTAAGACATTTAACATATTAAATTCAGCGATGAAGTTTGCCGCCGATTCTGAATGTCTAAAGATTTTATTTGCACGAAGAATACGATATGCGTGTTTTTTTACTTGCAGTTGGTCTGTTGGATACCTTAATTGTAAGATATGTCGTGGTTGTATAGTGAGTCAAAAAAATATTTAACCGTCCACCGATTTTACCGATCGGTTAACCGCATTTTTTCTATTTATAACAAGTGCATCACAATACATAATATTATTATACTTACCTACATAATAATTATTAATAGCTTGCTCATGTTCATTTCAACATCTGGGGCATCATTATTAACAACAAAGGTCATACATGTTATCTGATTATCATAGTTATAATAATATCACCATACCATAGTCACAAGTCACAACTAGCGAGTTAAAGAAGAAATAGTACCTAATCATTGTCTCAATCTGTTAACCGGATAAAAATGATAACCGAGTCGTTTCTACATACTAAGTGAAATATTATTCATTTGAATTTCGTGTGTTCGCTACTTCAGTAGTCTCCAACCCTCGGTCTGCGGAGGGAATGTGAAGGTCAGTCCCTTTTTCTTGTGTCTTCTTTTTCGATATTTAAAATTAAAAGTAAGAAAATTTGTGAAACATTCCTTAACAAAACCGAGGAGGTCATGAAATATATCAAATTTATATCAATTCACCTAGCTTAAATACCTAATTTATACCAATCACTTTCGATTTTTATGATGTTTTTTTTATTTATAAGTTGCCATGGCCAAGTTATGAAGCCATGCCATTTTCTTTTGGTCTAGGTCTAGATCAAACACTTTCCAAGTTATCGGGGTTCAAAGTTTACCGGCGAGGTTCGTTTTTGTTAACATCGCCGTTGTGCCGCTCAAGAGAAAACAAATCATAGCCCAGTTAATCCTAAATATTTTCTTGTGATATTTTTACAGATTATTCTGTAAAATGTACCTACTGATGATATACAAAAATAAAAATATTAATGTTGTTGACCGAAGGTACTTGTTGGCAGTCCATTTCAAGATAAAATTGAAAAAACACAACATGTATTTAACTTCCAAATGCCTGTAGTTAACTTCCAAATGCCTTCATAACTAATCGCCTGATGATGGAGTCGAGCGTCTCCGAATACTAGGACGCGAAGTTAATAAAAGTCATTTGGAAGTTAACTATATATTATTGCGTTTTTTTCAATTTTTTGTTTTTACAAAAAAAATAGTTTGATGTGTTATGTTGCTTTAGGAAAATATAAATAAATATAATTCGCAAATTTTGAGGTTGGAAAACATGACTATTTCAAATCGTCAAGAAGAGGCTCTGGCAACGGAGAGGGGGTAGAAATTTAGAGTGTAGTAGAAATTATCGAATTGTGGAATCGCTAAACTGAAAACAGGTGACAAAACAATCGATGTCTCCCCCTCGGCGGGCTGAGATAAAATTGTCACACGTTGAGATAAAAAGGTTGTAGACCACTGCGTTACTTGATATAATATACATATATTATGATTATTGTTATGTTTGTCTATTAATAATCATATTCAAATCAAATTCATTAGAAAACTTTCTACAATGATATTCGTAATCACCAAAAAAATCGGATTATGAATTACTTCACCGATATCACACTAATACAGTATTAATTTTAATAAATAAAATATAAAAATATATTATTGAGCACTGTTTAATCTCCACTATGTTAGGTTAAATACCGAACGTTTTCGCCTATACTTGTAGGCATCTTCTATTCAAGTATTCTATTCAAGTATAGGCGAAAACGTTCGGTATTTAACCTAACATAGTGGAGATTAAACAGTGCTCAATAATATATTTTTATATTTTATTTATTAAAATTAAAAATGGATTTCCACAGCGTAAACACAAAAACTCTTGAATTATTAATACAGTATTGTATTTTATTATAATGTGGTAAATAATTCTGTGACAGATTAAATCGATAGTAATTTCTTGCATTTAATAACATCGGGGTCATCGGTACACCATTCCTGCTTCCTCCAGAAAAGAGATTTTCACATAATATTTTGATTTATGGATATTGTGGTGCATCAGCACCTACGTGCCTACAAACCACCAGTGCTGATTAAGCACCCACGTGACTACACCTTAGAACATCATAATGCATCTACTATACCAGGGCTTCTTAAACTGTGGGTCGCGACCCCCAGGGGGGTCGCGAGACTACTGAAAGGGGGTAAATAGTTTTATGTCATTCTATTTATTGTGTTTTATTACGACCGATATCCCGTCAACGTTTCCAATTATATATATGTGAAATGAATGGGTACGTATTCTTTAATCCTTATTTTATTTACATTGTAAAATAGTGCGATATTACATCTACATCTACGGTTAATATATATTTCATTATATGGAGGAGGGGGTCGTTTAAAATTTCCTAAGCTTGAAGGGGGTCGCTATATAAAAAAAGTTTAAGAAGCCCTGTACTATACCACAACTATATTTTTATTTTATTTTATTTGAATAAAATATACCACTGCCAGCTTGACAGTTGTAAAACCTAATTGCTGGACAGTGGACAACATATTATTATAACAATCATGAACAAATAAGAATCTTAAACAACCACAAGAATATAACCCATTAATAAAAAAAGAACTTACAATATTCTGTAAAAACACTACACAATATTTCCAAGCACATTATTTAAAAAACTTAAAAAAAAAAGTTAATTAAAAAAAACATCGTCAAATCACCATAATTTTTCAGACCAAGTACAAGGCCACTACCCAATCAGAGCCACCCATGCTACGTCACACTACTTGTTTATTAAATTACTAGTTTATAAAATTGAAAAAATATAAGGAGGACTCTTATGAGATACA
This sequence comes from Athripsodes cinereus, assembly GCA_947579605.1. Taxonomy (NCBI): domain Eukaryota; kingdom Metazoa; phylum Arthropoda; class Insecta; order Trichoptera; family Leptoceridae; genus Athripsodes; species Athripsodes cinereus. The sequence goes on from OX388328.1 coordinate 6,148,496, forward strand.
TAATTATATCATAAGATCATCATATCGTAATACCACATCGGATCACATCTGGACATCGCATCAGCCCTACCTCACATCACAACATCAAGATGGATTGCCACCACAATTACTTGACTTGTAACTACCGACTAGTGATGTAACGAATATTCGTATTCGTATTCGCAAAAAAATATGCGAATGTTTTGCGAATATTATTTCGGTAATAAAGTATCGGATATTCGATAAAAGTACCGGATACTTACCCGGTACATTGTAGAAAAAGGTTCTGCAAAAAAATTCTTTAAGAGAACCGAGGAGTTTTGAAATATTGAAATTCTTACACCATTTTGAAAATTCGGCGACGGGGGGTAGAAATTTTAATGTTAGAGCAATTGTAGATTTTTTTTTTATGGCGGCTCATCCCGTTGTGTGTTATGGCCATATTTTCATCTTTCATATAAAACATCATATATATATTTTAGGCGAAGAGAGAAAAAAAAAGAAAACAAGAAAAAGCGAAAAACATTCATATCAGAATCATATTCTTTTGGACGGATTCAAATATAAGATCATTAACTTGTTGAGAACAGAAATTTAAGCAAGTCAATATTCGCTATTCGCATTCGCATTCGCGGATATCGCACTACTACCGACATGTTCTCCTGTTTAATGTACTCAACTATATTACATTGCATTTTTACTGGCACCGAAAGGGCAATCTGTGTGTTTATTATACGCAGTCGATCCGCAAGCTGTCTCGCTTACGGGATGCGCCTTGATGTTATAGATAATAATATAAGCCACACACTCACTTCCTGACTTCAAAGAAACAAATTTCGAATCGTAACTCTTGTTTTCACATTTCATTGAACCGATTATGTTTTTATATACATAATAATAATATTATTCTCTCTCACAATATGTTAACACGTGTAAACATGACATTTTACATAAACACGACTCGATGTTTACATTTGTGCATCTATCGCAATAGTTGTGCATCCATCATCGTGTTATATTATAATATTATGATGCGCACGCGCATTGCGTAGGTAATACATACAATATTTATGTACAGTATAATATTGTTACGATTATGCGGGCGATACCGTTGATAGAAAAGGAAATCGAACGTGCGGTTATGTCAGTTTGTTGTTATGTCAATAATAATATCGGCATCCCGGAATAGAATATTGTCCTGCTAAGTAAAAAGTAAAAACACAGTTATTACCAAAACACATGTGTCAGAATCGCAGTCAAAGTTTGAAACTACCTTTTTGTGTGTATTTTTCAAGTACAGTCGATTCCGCTTAATTGGGACACCGCTTAATCGGGACAGCCGCTTATTTGGGACAAATCTCAAAGAACAGAATCCAAACCAAGAAACTAAAGTAAATTTATATGTTTAATTGGGACAACATTCCGCTTAATTGGGACAGTAAATTAAAGATAGCAGCGCATAATTATTATGTTGCGCATATTCTCAAGAAAAATATGTACAAAGAATTCTTATTTTTGCATTGAATTAAATTTAACCCATTTATTATTTTAATTAGGATTTTTTTTTCTTAAAATTTCATATTACATATTTGTAATTTATATGATAATTTATATAACCTATATGTACCTAATTTACAGTTTTCAAGAGTTTATAAAATAAAATTATTGAAAAAAAAAAATATGCTTTGTTATTTTATGTGTGTATTACTTACTGGTTAATGGCCTTAGTTGCCAAAACTAAATTAATTAATTTAAAAAAAAATGTGAACTTCGCTTAATTGGGACAGCCGCTTAATTGGGACAAAATGCCCAAGTCCCGATGTGTCCCAATTAAGCGGAATCGACTGTATTAAAAATCAAACCTGCCACTATACTGTGATAGTATAGATACTTAGACGTCTTGTGATGAAATATGCTGCCAATCATTCTGAGTCTTATTTTTATAATATACTAGCTGACCCGGCAAGCGTTGTTTTGCCATATAATTATTTCGCTATTAAAAAATAGGGTTGATGGTAGAAGGGTGAAAATTTAGGGCTGTACCTATGTATTTTTAATGCCTCACAATAAAAAAAAAAATTTTTTTGGTCCAAAAAATAAAAATTTGGGGTGGACCACCCTTAACTTCTAGGGGTATGATAAATAAATGTTGGCCGATTCTCAGACTTACCCGATAAGAACACAAAATTTCATCGAAATCGGTCCAGCGGTTTCGGAGGAGTATGATAACAAACACCGTGACACGAGAATTTTATTTATTAAAAGGCCTAATATTTCAGTGTGCTATACTGCTATTATAGGACAGCGGTTAGGAAACCGGGGTAAATTACCCCAAATGCGGTAAAATGTAATTTTTAGGGGTAATGAGGTTTTTTTTTAATTTGCTGTTTATAAACTTATTACTATTTTTACAAACCATTAAAAAAATGAGCTAATATCGATTTACCCAAAAATATTTAGGGGTAACGGTTAAAAAAAAACTGCTTTAAGGTGAAGCTTAGCTAGCCCATAGTTTGCTTAAATTTCGAACCAAGATTCACCTTAAAAATAATGTGTTAATTACTGCATGGAATGAATCCACTGTTTACCCTTCTCGTGGGAGATGAAGTGGTGGTATAAATACAAAGATAAATATAATAAAAAATTACTTGAATTGAGTCAATGACACGATGTGAATGGTTTGGGATCAAAATAATATCATTTTGAAATATTTTTTGCGTTGTGTTCTATGAAATTTGTGAGAAAAATAGCGAAGAAAATCAATATCAGTTACAAATCAGTCGAAATCTAATTAGTTTTTACGCACTACGGACATTGCACTACAGATGGATTTGTCTAGTTTCGTTACCAAAGCACGGATACGATAATATTATTATGATGAATTCGTATGGGTACAACGCTCCATTCGATGTGCGATTATTAAGAGGCCTCTTTAGCAAAAACGATAAAACATTCAATTTTCAACAAGTTTGGTACACAAACTCTCAGAACATGTTGACTCTACGAACATTTTGATTTGATAAAATATGAAAACAAATATTAATTACCAATATCAAACTTTGACTTTTAAAAAAAACTTGATTTTAGCTTCATGGTATTCGTTTATAAAAAAGCATATTTCTAAAAATCGAATTCGGGGGTGTGTTTGGTACATAAATGCACGAGAATCCTACAAATTTTCATATATATTTTTTAAGATTACGAATACTTAGATAGTTATTACAATTATAGAACAAAAAAAACTATAGTTTTTGTTTTTTTTCATGGATACTGACCGATTTAAAAAATATCTTTTTTATAAAATTTCTCATATTTTGAAACCAAAAATCACCACATGAACTCGATTTTTTATATACTAAAAAAAGTTTGCTAAAATCTATAGTATTTATATGCTTGATATGATGAATAAAAAATATGCATACTTAACAAATAATTTGTATTTTGATATAACAAACAGTACCCTAATAAATCTCGTCGGTCTGCGATTTACTTATTTTTTAGTAAAAAACTAATATTTTTATTTTTATTTTATCAAATCAATATGTTCGCAAGGGTCAACAAGTTTTGGCAGTTTTTCTATCAAATTTGTTGAAAATGGGATATTTTACCGTTTTAGCTAAACGGGGCCCTTAAGGTGATCAGCTGCAATCGATTAGAATGATTAATCTGGAGTGATTCAAAATATGTTTAAAGATGACTATTCTTATGCTCCAACTCTAAATTTTATAAATGTGTTTTTAGCATTAGATGAAAGGTTTAGTTATGACGAAATTATTTTTTCTATGGTAGTTAATTTAATATTATTATGTTCTGGGTCGGTAAATGCATATTAATAAATTATTATTAATAATAATACAGGCACATACGTACATACATATTCCTCTTCTTGTCTTCTCTATGGTATGTAGCTGTATATAATGTATACCTATTATTATATTGTGTTTGTTTATATTGTATACATTGTTATTGCGCTACGTATGAGCGATTTAGTAATTAAAACTAGTATGGGAATTGTGTATGTTCTATGAATTTATGGGATTTAGATGAGTTCACAGTGAAAAGACTTTAATCTGTCTTACAAATTAGTTGAGTGGGTTGGGATCGAAATATGACATCCATTTGTAGTTAAATCAGTACAGCCCAAAAACTGACTGAATTTTGGCTGTATTCAATACATCATACACACCATCACGCCGCTTCCCACGCGGGGTAGGCAGAAAGCACATCTTTCGCTTCCGTCACTGTCATACGATTCCTCATGCATGCTCTCCTGTTCAATGTGCTCAACACGTGTCCGTCCTGTAGGGTTTGATTTACATGATCTTGCCATTTGATCCTCGGACGTCCACGTCTCCGGGCACCATTCGTCTCAGCTAAATGTATCTTTTTGGTCATTTTTTCCTCATTCATTCTTTCCACGTGCCCAAACCATCTTTACTTATTTACATTCATTCTTGTAATTACACCAACTTTCATTCCACATTCCGTTCGTATATCACTGTATTGAATACAAACTTCGAATTTCTCTCGAGCGAGTGTCATCCTCGGAGTAATATTTTCCATCAAGGGAGCATTGATTTTCGAGTGGGTTTTGCAGAGGGAAGCCCATAAGGTCAACCTCGAGCCCACTCGTTGTTAAAAAAAAGAATAAACCTTCTGATGTTCTTGAAATATCCAAGGGGTTAGTGGTGGGAACCCCTCCCTTAATACACTATCCCATTACGGCATATCCTAGGAATGGGGTAGCCAGCAGCCCAGCCAAGTGCAATAAACCAGCAAATCGTCCTCTCCGTGCCAACAAAAAAAGTCATCAGGGTGGGTATCAAACATCATCGTTGAATTTAAGGTGCAAAATGTCTATTTTTGGAACTGCTGCCTTCCACAGGATACTCGAAAACTTACGAAAACAAATGGGAGATTACTTACCAATTCTTTGGCGAGTGCTCCACGGATTATTCACTCTCCTCACAATTTCTATCTTTTTTTTTTTTTAAAATATAGGTATATCTGGGTTTTGTTATAAACCCAAATACAACCTTATACACCAAGGGTGGCCAACCCGCGGCCCGTTGGGTGTCTCCGTGCGGCTCGCGAAGCATATGCACACTTTTTTAAGTAAAATAATAGTCGGTACAAATATCCGTTACTTTTTTGAAAGAGGTATTTCGAGAAAGTATTCTTAAAGAAAACCGAGGAGTTTTGTAACATTTCAAATTCCTATACCATTTTGAAAATTTGGGGGGGGGGGGAAGAAATTTTGAAGTAAAATTATTAAATGTTCCATTTATGGAGTATATTGTTGTGCGGCCCGATAGGAAATCTCATTCTGAAATTTGGCCCGGCTGCTGAAAAGGTTGGCCACCCATGTTATACACCTTTCACACTACGCTAAAAGCTTGTTTCGTGAAAGGGGAGTTTGCCGGCACCTGGGATCGAAACACGGACCCCTTGTTCACGAGGCCGAGACTCTACCTCCAGGCTACCGACGAACTCTATCTTTACTTCTGGGATGGTTCAATACCTTCAAAATTATTATTATTATTATGGATATGAAGCAGGCAGCAAAGCTGATATGCTTGAATGAGTCCATGATGTTACTGCAATCTGTCAAGTCCATTCTTAAAAGAATTTACACTCCCAGTAACAACCAAATCTGAAGGCAGCCCGTTCCATTACAAGACATAATTTTTTTAAGTTTATTGTTTCTGTCCTGTTTCAGAATTCGTGCGAATAAAACGGAATCTTCTGTCCTTGCTAACATTATTTTTATAACTTTGTATTGTATTAAGTTTAGTGTGAGTAGGTATTGTATGAATTTACATTGTGGGAAATATTTTAGTAAAACAGTTCGCAAACACTTTGCAAATTCCTCATTTTGTTGAACGAACTCGCGACTCCGTGGGATTGCAAGTCAACGAATATCGTTTTCGATTCGTCATAATGCAAAATAATTTGTTTATTATTTATTTATTTTATTCTTCTTGCACATCATCATACACATAACAAAATGAACAAAGCAGTTTACATAAAAAAAATAATGTGATGATGTGCAGTGGCGAGATTATCACTGTATTGTGATTTCTTCCACACGTCACATTAACACTAAACAGAAATAATAATAATAAAAACACAAATAAGAGAAATCTCTACATAAATCAAAATGAAAGAAAAAAAATCTACAATCCACACACCTAACACTACAAAGGGACCGGGAACTATAGGAACTATGAGAAGGGGTTAGGGGACGGATGCTGAGTTAGAAGACATTGAATATTTCTTGACTGCGTATTTATATCCATTAAAAGATTGAGATAATATTTGTTCATCAGAGTCCAATGTTTCAATATCCCTCAGAATGACCCGTATCTGAGGTTGCCCTTAATTTGACATTTCTTTCAAATACAATAATACGTAATTATGGGCAGCTATTTTACGCCGAAAATGTAAATGACAGTTGGAGTTACCCTCAGTGACAAGTAGCTATGTCGTATATTGGAGAAATCGACAATTTTGTAATTTTTGTATATTTATATTATGCTCTAAAAACACAACAAGAAGTGAAATTATACTATATACTAGCTGACCCGGCAAACGTTGTTTTGTGGATTTATGGATTTATTCAATTTACGGCTCATATAGCCATTTACAATATATATACATATATAAACATACAAATTCACAAATTGGTGTTAAGTAATTCAAATATATATAACCAAAATAATAACAACAACAAAAATGCAACCAAATATCATCAATAAAAACAACCATGTATAAATAAATGGATGGGCACTATTTATAGACAATTCAAGTTAGTAGGCATCCATACGAACAATCACACAATACAGCAATTATTAATTTACTTGTCACAAATTACAAAGCAAACATATAAAATTTTGTTATTATTCTAATATTTCTTTTTTTTTTATACGTCTCAACATTCAAATTATAGAGACAAATCAAATTATGGAGAATAAAAAACCAATCTGCAACTATTAAAATTGCAACATTCAATTTAAATTGTACAAAGAGAAAAAAAAAAAAACAATTGTCAATAAAATAAAATATAAATCAAAACAAAACAATACACATTTAAAATAATAAATATAATACGTTAAAACATATATAATGAAGGCACATCTTGTATAGTGAATGACATTGAAGGTAGCATCAATAATAATTAACACACATACACACTCACACACCTCAATCAGAAACTCACAAGCAATAAACAATAAAACAGTTTCAATAGAAATAACAGGTGCTTCAACTTACATACTTAAAAACTCAACAATAAAAACCAGAAACAAAAATCAAATAAAAAAGAAGACAATAAAGCAAAAAACATTGTGGCTTATTCATTTATATCCTATATCTCCTGAGGGCAACAGGGAGAAAACATGACTAAGTTGTTCTTTAAAATTTGGAAGACCGACGTTAAAAATGTCAACCGATTTCAAGCACTGGTTTCCCAAGCGATGCAATCGGGGAACCACTGTATTACTTATATAGTTAGTTGTGTGATTGTCACAATAAAATAGTTCCCGGCCCCGAGTACATCGCCCAGGCACCCTATACCTTATCAACTGTGTTAATTCAGGGCTGTCAATACAACTGTTTATGATTTTATACAATAAAATAAGATCGTTCATGATTCTCCTATCTGACAAATTTTCTATATGAAGATATGTTTGTAAATATTCGTAATTAATTTCGTCTCTAGGTATACCCAATTTAAAATTTATAAATCGCAAAAATTTGCGCTGGACACGATCTATGTTATTTACATGTACAGCGTAAGCAGGCGACCATATGGGTGTGTTGTACTCCAACTGACTACGCACCAGTGACGTGTACAAAAGTTTGATGGAATGCAAATTCTTAAAGTCGGTCACTGTACGCAGTACAAACCCAAGGGTTTTCATTGCTTTCGCTGTTATTTCCTCGATATGGTTTATAAATGTAATTTTTTCATCAAAAACTACTCCCAAATCATGAATCTCAGTTACTTTAGTTAGTTTGAAGCCCTGTATAGAATATTCGAAATCGATACACCCCCTCAATCTTCCAAATCTGATAAATTGACACTTTTGAACATTCAAGAACAATCTATTACTCTGACACCACAAATTTAGTCTCTCAAGGTTACCCTGCAACATGTCACAGTCCTTAGTTGACTCAATTCTTTTATACATTTTTATATCATCTGCAAATATCAAAAATTCTATACCCCCCAGATCAGATACAACATCATTTATGAAAAGCAGAAACAAAATTGGTCCAAAATGGCTCCCCTGCGGTAAGCCGCTGGTGGCAGTAAAATAGGGAGAAAAAACATTATCTATTTTTACTCGTAATGATCGCCCATTCAGGTAACTAGTAAACCATCTCAAAAGAGTGTCATTCACTCCCAGAACCGAGAGTTTCTCTAACAATATGCTGTGCGAAACCTTATCAAAAGCCTTTTGGAAGTCCAAGTAAATGCTATCCACCTGAAACCCCTTGGCGAGGCTCTCAGCAATATAATCTTCATAGATTGATAGGTTTGTAATTGTAGATCTACCGGGGATGAATCCATGTTGTTGAGGTACTATCACTGGTACAACGGATGGCATCATCTGGTCCAGTACCAGAGATTCGAACAATTTTGCAAGAGTGGACTGAATACATATGGGCCTATAGTTGCTTATATCGTTTTTATCACCTTTCTTAAATATAGGCACAATATTTCCAATTTTCCATGATGATGGAAAGTGACCTTTCCCAAGGGATTTATTAAAAATTACAGTTAATGGAACCACGAGGGCATCCACACATTTCCTTATGAAGATTGGAGGTACGTTATCAGGCCCCGCAGCTTTATTAATGTCAAGTTTCAGTATTTTTGTTCTAACACTATCGGCTTCTAGATGACAACTTGACAAATCTATTAATGGACCATTAGGGATGTGAATTTCTTCAACACACCCATTATCCGCTTCATATACATTTTTAAAAAAATCTGCAAATAAATTAACCACACTCTGTTGATTATTTACCCATGTTCGTTCAAGAAACATATGGGATGGGTAACTAGAATCACTATTTGTTAACGTTTTACGAAACCTCCAAAGGCTTCGAGAATCTACGGTAATATCCTCAGCTTTCTCTATATGGTCACTATAACATTTAGATTTCAATGTTTTACATTTTGCTCTTAAATCAGTAAACTTTTTATAATACCTAGTATCATACGTCTCCTTATAGATCTTATGTGTTATTTTCTTTTCCGTTATAAGATTTTTCAATTCGGGTGAAAACCATACCGGGAAAGTATGATCTCTGCATTTCTCAAGCGGTACGAACTTGTTTATTGCTTCATACACTATTCCATAAAATACTGCGACATTAAACTCTACATTCTCATCTTGCAGAAAGGTCCAGTCACAGTTCAAGAGATAGTTTATAGCACCGTCGTAATCACCCTTATTGTAGTTTGATACATAACTCACTTCTTTCTTTTGATTCTTAGATCCAACTTCAATCTCCGTGTACAGTGGAGGATGATAAGCATCTGGAGGTAAAAGTTCTTCGCTAGGGTGTTCAACCTTTATGAATTCCCAATTGGAAAAAATTAAATCTAGTAATCGACTTTGGATGTTGTAATTATAATTGTACTGGTTGAATCCAAGAAAATATGCAGTTTCCAAAATTTCTTTAGCACCCTCGTGGTTATCCCTGTTAATATGGTTGTCCTCTGCATTCACAGACCACGTTATTCCTGGCAGATTGTAGTCACCGAACAAATAAAATTTTGCTTGTGGGTATTTTGAGTAAAGATTTTCCAAATCCTCACAATAACACTTATAAACATCAACAGGGGATGAAGGCGGAATGTAAACACATCCAATAATAATCTTTTCCGAATTAGTTTGGATCATCACACACAACTGTTCAATTTTACTTCTATTAATCTTGATGGATGAGGATGGAATGCTCTTCCTGATCGCTATAAGCACACCACCGCCCCTTTTTTTGTTGCTTGTCTGATGGCTGCGGTCCGTGCGATACACGTTATAGAATGTGAAACCCAGCTCTGAATTCCCTATTGAGGTGTCAAGCCATGTTTCTGAAATAATGAATATAGAATGGTTCAGAAGTGGGATGTTCTGACGCAAAGACGATAATTTGGTGCGCAGCCCTCGAATATTTTGGTAATAACAATCTATACTATTAATTAGTTTTTTTTTCCAGTAGGAACGATCTTTGGCGAGCCGTTGAAAAACTTGATTGCAATATTAATCTCACCATTCCTTTTTCTACTTTCTAATTCTTCCCATAATATTTTAAATTGAGTTCTCTGCGCAGAAGTTAGGTCTTGTTTGACTCTTATATGTTGAGGAAGCTTAAACTTATTAAAAAGCACGGTTCTAGCATCCTCTTTATTACCGAATGTGACTTTTATGGGTCTTGTCTTGTCCTTGTGTCTAACACCAAGGCGCTGCACCTTTACTACTGGCAAATCGCTCAAACCATCAACCTTGTGTATCATACTTGATATTTGTTTACTATCCTCTGTCATTTGGTCTCGATTTGACTGTTTTGGGTCCACTTCTGGCAAGTTAAAAAGGATGACGTTCTTAGAACGCTCCTCTCTTTCAGCTAATTCAGTCAGAGTCTCATACAAATCTGCAGTATTGTTTTTCTTTGTGTTTGACTCACCCTCCAGATATGCGATTCTTTCTTTAAGTAGTTTTAGTTCTACATCTTGGCTAGCTATCTTGGCAGTTGCCAAGCTCATAGCCGCCATAAATTCTATTGATATTGGCTGGATCTTCGATATGAGATCCCTGGTAAACTTAGTATTATCAGTTGTCAATTGAGAAAGTGCACATGCAGCATTTTTCACTTTAGTTATAATATCTTGCACATCCATCATTTTGTGCGTTGTTTAGTTAAAAATTAATAAATTATGCAATTTTTATTTAATAATCGCTTAATTATATCTTTTAATTTCTTCTCTATGGCATCCACCAAACAGGTTTGTGGCAACTGGCAACCCAGCTCTCTCAATAGATAAAAATCGATCTGTTATTGGTAAATGCAATAAAAACAGAATATGTGATTGGAGAAAAGATGCCCAATAGCCAGACGTATAATTTTATTGGCCAATAGACAGCCGTATCTTCTATTGTAGAATTGTCTTTGCGAAATTCGTCCTTATTGACTTGTGATTCATGTGACTAATATAAATCTATTTATGTTGTTTGTGATACACTCACCACCGATCACGGCACGCGTTCAATGTCACTTGTACATTTACGATCAAAGTATATAATGCGCGAAAATATTCTGAAATACGAGTACTATTTGCAATGTTTTTGACAATTATCTTAGCGTTGAAGCCTACACACAACTAGTGATGTTAACACCTTCTATGAACATCAAATTTTACCATATACATTATTTACTTGCCGTATACATTATATATATCGACCGGAGTTGAAAATGATTGAATTTTTATTTTATTTATTTATTTATTCTTTCACTTGTACAACAGTATTAAAAATATAAGTCATAAAAACCTACCTAACTGGGCATGAGCCCGTACCAAGGTAGACTGACTATTACTAATATCACAGAAGTATCGTCTCCTCCGCCTTATATTGGAGGGCAAGATAGAGAGAAGACGGGAAGTCGGCAGAAAGCAGATGTCCTGGCTGCGCAACATTAGAGAGTGGACCGGAATGAGGACAGTGGATGACCTATTCAAAGCAGCACAGGACAGGGAGGTTTTCGCCGGAGTGATCGCCAACATCGGGGGGACCTGACATGGCACAGAAAGAAGAAGAAGATGTTTATAACATGCAGCTGGTCTGCTGGCTACCCCACTTGTGGGATATACACGTGATGATGTAGTATTAGTATTTCTGTGATTTTGTACATCTGTGAATCCACCACATTCACCACGACTGTAGAGAATCATTTGTTATTCTACAGCGGTCTAACCTAGTGACTTGTTATTGTATACTTACATAATATTATTACTAGAGATGCAACGAATATTAGGCAACTATTCGGTATTCTGTCTATTAGGCAATATTTTTACTATTCGGCCGAATACCGAATATTTAGTATATTATTCGATGTTCTGCCGAATAGTTTAAATTTAAAACTGAAAGGAACTAGAGCTTGTAGATTATATATGGAAAAAACACAATTGCTTTTAGTTTTATTTAAAAGATTTTAATGAGCAGTGACCTTGTTTCGACTTATAAAGTCATTGTCAAACTGCTCATTAAAATCTTTTAAGTAAAACTATAACTAATTGTGTTTTTTTCCATATATAAACATGGAGTATTACAAAATTTAACGTCGACTCAATAAATAGCTTGTAGATTGTTGCTATTTCGTTGTCAGCTGCAGATGAATAATTATATTAATCCTCAAATATCTAATTAATTAATTTAATTTGATATGGAGTGAAACAAAATTATTTATTATAAATGTTGGAACACAAAAATTTCGACAAAATGTACCGCGCTGCAAGTATAGTACATAATAATTATGTCTATGATGTATCTACACCAAAGATATACTAGATATGCAATTCAAAGAAAAAATCTGTCGTGAAACCGATACAGCCGATGCAGCCAGTTTTAAACTAACGTCCGTTGAGACGGTTTGTGAGACAGCGCATAACCATTATCATCTCAATGATATGGAGTGAGACAGCATAATATTATTATTGTTATTATTAATGCGTTAAGTTGGAACACGAATATTCCGCAATAATGTACTGAATTGCAAGTCTAGTATGTCTATGATCTACACGAAGATGCGCAGTCGGGAGTACCATTTTTTTTGCCTAATATTCGCCGAATGTTCGGTTATTCTGCACATGATCTTGCATAATATTCGGTATTCGGTCAAATATACTATTGTTGCATCTCTAATTATTATACTTGAATAATATATAACGTAATAGTGACGCCTTATATGGTATAGTCTAGTCTTGCATATTACCTACATTATATACTGTAGATTGTCTCGACCATATGACATGATATTATATTATTATGAATGTTATTACGATTCTAGATTACGAATTATCTATTATGCAACCGCACTAGGTTTAATAATATTCAGTGCAGATGTTCTATCTCCACTTTTGAGAATATAGATTTTTGTGTCCATCCATTCGCATCATCACGGCATCTTGCGCGTGTGGAGTAACTAGGGAACTAACTCTCTCAGCCCTCCTCTCTCTGCAACTGGACGTAGGTTTCTTCTTAACTTTTCCATAATTTCTGATTTCGAGCAACACTACTGTACCACCGTTTTACCATCGTCTGGAGTTACAATTCTATGGTGAACATATTATCAAAAAAAGTGATCAGTATATTATTCAGACATCTGACATTCATAACAGCCCAGTACAAAGATATTAAAAAGTGCATAAGTTAGATCAAAATATCTGGCTGCAATAGTAAATATGACATGAACAGAGAGAGCATCTCACACTCTAAAATATTTACTATTTTGTATTACATTATTATTTGATTTCAATTAGAGACAATATAACTTAGCTATAGAGCGAAACAGTAAATGCCATACAGATTTATCTTTACATACTTATTTCGCTTTTTTACATTCATACAATTTTTCATGCGCGCACGTCGCTTCCTCTTACTCAACACACGGTCGTCCTTGAGAATTTATTCTACGTGATCAAGTCGCGTGGATCTCCTACGCCCGCGCTTTCTCACACCCCTGTTTATTGCTCTACTATACTACAGTATACCCTCACGTGAGAGTTTCTTAGTAGAAATTCTACACCCCACCGCCAAGGAATGCAAAAAATACACCACCCCGTAAAACAATAGTGGAGACACAGACCTTCACGACCAGCGGTTGAACCAAGACCCTGTTAATTGTCTTGTTGTTAATTTGGAACATGTTTTCTGTGATAATTATTACCGCATTACTAGTCTATAGTATAAAGGTCTTTGGTCTATCTGTCCGCACTGTCTACAGTTTGCTATTAAACAGCCTATCAGCAATATTACTACCACTACCTATACCAGTGATTCCCAAAGTGGTCCAGGTGGACCCCTCCACGAGAGACTCGACGGGGGTCCACCATGGCGTGACTAAAAAATCGGGGTCCACGAATCCATAGTTAAAGTATCGGATATTCGGTAAAAGCACTAGATATTGACATAAACAATAGTCGGTACAAATACCCCGTACATTGTAGAAAAAGGTACTGGGAGAAAATATTCTATAAGAAAATTGAGGAGTTTTGGAAATATTTCAAATTCCTATACCATTTTGAAAAATCGGCGACGAGGGGGTAGAAATTTAAACAATCGACATAAACAATATTGGGTACAAATACCCGTTATATTATATAAAAAGGTATCTACTGTGAGAAAATATTCTGTAAGAAAACCGAGGAGTTTTTGAAATATTTCAAATTCCTATATCATTTCGAAAATTTAGCGACCGGGGGGGGGGGGGGGTAGAAATACAGGGGGTCCAACCAGCAAATTTTTGAAAGTGGTCCATGAGGGAAAAAAAGTTTGGGAACCTCTGACCTATTCCATGCATTGCGTACGTAGTGGTAAGTAAATTAGGTTACCGTGCCGCATATTATATTTATAGTACTCGCTTAGAATCAGCGACGTATTATATCATAGACCAGTACCTAACGCAGTACTAATTTTCTCAGATATCAGATTCTCAGGGGGGTCTGGCTAACTATGACGAGTCCAAGTGTCCGCAATATAAGGACCTAAGGACGATATGAAAAAATATAAAATATAAAAAAATATATAAAATATGTTGACCGTGCCTTCTGTGTGGCTGGTCCGTTGCTGTGGAACAAAATTCTACCTATGATTTGCGGACTCTGGAGAGTGTGGAAGTGGTCAGGGCGAGGTTAAAAACCCTATTGTTCAAGAGGTGTTATGATTCTTGAATGGCCCTTGCGGTGGTTTTTCCACAAAACGTCGCATCTTAAGAAAGTTGTCTAGTTATTATTATTATAAATAGAATGCCAAGACAGCAATTGTTTGCTTTCTCACTCCATCACATTAAGATGCTAATAGTTTCGCTCGCACTTATACGTAAGTGTTCTAATTTTTGCATGTTTATTACATGCAGCTGGTCTGCTGGCTACCCTACGTATGGAATATACCGTGATGGTATAGATAAAATGAGCAAATTTTAGAAAATTCTGATATCGCACTTAAAACTGCTTTGTTTATATTATTTTTTATTTACATATTTTTTTATGAATGTTTGTATCAGATTCAAATTTACCCTCACAGTAAATATGTACCTTCTTCAAATAAAATCTGATTTATTGAATTTGTAATCAATAGATATTATTTATTTTTAGTTACTTTTTTACTAATAATCTATTTTTCTTCTTTTTTGCAGGTAAGTTGCAGAACGCTCAAAATATCATCTGCCTGAGGTCCAATATTTCAGTGTCCCTTCAAGGTAACGCTTATCCTGAGCTAACCCTTAATTTATTTAATATCATATCTAATAAACCTCAATATTTTACTTGTATTTTACACCACAATGTAAGGGACAGATGTATAGTGTGGTACTCAGTAAGACCTTTCATCTAGGTATTATTATAATTATTGGACAACATTTAAGTGTCGTTTACGTGCCAAAGCACCTCAAGGACACTACATTTAATCCATTCTTGGATATTTCATCCACGTCATATTATAAATACATAATGGTATCCATGTCAGAAGTTCCATATTATATTGAATTACATTGAATATTTTGGATGCGATATGTATCCACGTCAAGAATGTAAAACAGAATATAATATTTAATAGTAATTAGTAAAATAAAAGGTTTTTAGGTCCCTTCTGAATGTCTTAAGCTCCGCAGCCTGCCTAAGCTCAAGAAGCAATCCATTTCAGGGGTTGGGTCCCGCCACAGATTAGGCTATATCCCCGTATTTGTTAAAATTTTCCTCTGCGGAGCTACCGACTCCAAGGACACACTCTGAGCAGGTATCTAGGCACGCTGCCTTATTCCTAGATTTTTCAATCTGCACAATTCAGCAGTATAAACTGGGGCATCCTCAGTCAGTTACTTATAAACTAACATACACACTTTGTTCTGCACTCTAACCTCCACTGGTAGCCAATTAAGCTCCCTTAAAAGTGAAGTCATACTTGTACACTTTTGTACTCCAAAGATATCAATTTAAAGCGATCAATCAAATTTTGATAATAATAAAAATAATACGTTGCCATACACCCTTATTTGTTGAAGTTTTTAAACTATTTATTTGTGATAGCCATTATGAGTCAACCGTACGTTAGAAACAAACAGTGATAGGTTTTTTTCTATACATAATTATATATTAGAAGACATAATTGTTTATGTAATGAATGAGTAATGATATTTAAACCAAATGTAAATATTAAATGTATTGTCAATACATAGATTCTCTCTAATACACAGTTGAGTCATACATATTAGTACAGCTACTATAGATGGATTGACATCATTCCAACATAATATTGTTAGTAGATGCAAAGGTTTGATGTGTGTTATTGGGGATTGTGGTTGGAAGGACTAGATATGTATTATGTGATGTAAATATTATTATGTCATTGTCTTTGAGTACATAATATTCACAGTTTGCATAGTACAACAATCTACCTACAATAATTCTACACCATTACGGTATATCCCGCAAGTAGGGTAGCCAGTAGACCAACTGCATTCTTTGAAAACCTAAGTTGTCTTCTCCTACCTCATCATTGCTGAAAATAAGATGTTATTTATTTATCGTGTCGAAACTCAGAAAAAAAAACAATCAAACCGATCTCCAGTACTGTACAAAACGCACAGCACGTGGAGATGCGTCAAAAATATCCTCCATAGTACATGTACAAAGCCACCCCAACAAGTGTGCCATGGTCTGTGCTACACCATCGTCACACGCTCCAGATTCGTCTTGTAGGAAGCCCCATCGTTCTCTATTCTCACGGCAGTCTCCTACACCAGATCTTAGACGATTCACGGTTTTCCATGTCCTATAGTCCAGATCGCCTTCTGCAGCAAGGTGTTCTTGTCTTGTCATTTAAGATGTGAAATATCTTATACGTTATGTTTTACGATTATCTGTTTTTTTACAGAAGAGTTGAAAAAAATGGGAGACCTATTATTGTTAATCGAGGACTCGGCGGAGGGATTTTCTACTTTACTGTCGCAAAAATTCTAATGGATAAAATGACACGTATCAAAATCTAAAAAAAACTCTGGAACCCAATTTACACTGCATAAAATCTCAAATTGCTACCCTCCTTCTTCACATAATCGATTCTAAACATAGCACATTTTCGTATATAATTCACAAAAATATTATTCACTTGCTTGTGATTAATAGTTCGACTCCGATAACTGATTCCGGTCGCCGGGATGTTAATCGTTTAATCGTCTTCCGTTCTCCACGGTACCGTCCGACAGTGACAAGTTTTTCAGATTAATTTTGACGATTCTATGTAATAATAATATGATGAACTTATGTACCTAACTGTATCAGCTGTTCTCTATTACGTGCTGATATTAGTTTATTGGTAGCAATTCGATCAATATTACTGCCCGATATTAAATTACTCGTTCACTGTATTGCCGATACTCGTTTCCATATCATAATTGTATTATTCACTAGTAATGTTGAGTCATCTATGTTTGCCGTAATTTATGATTTCATTCGCCTATGAGAAGTATAATTTGCAATAGTTAGATAGATTATTCCTCTCAGGTGAGAGTGATTTTTTTTTATCACATGTGTCACTGGCTGGTCAGTCGAAAAAGTATTGAACTCAATTGTTCCAGCACCGTTTAGGAAGACGGGAGGTATTGACCTGTTCTTGATCTGAACTAGAAGACACCCAAAAATGGTTACATAATATTTGGTTTACATTAATTGTTTCTCGATTGGTTGACCTTATATCGTGACAGTGAGAGCGATAGAATTGGTGAACGTTGTCCATGGATGCCGAAAAAGATCACTTAAGTCAGCCTAGAGCCAATTCGTAGCATTGAGACGCATTTCTCTATTCTTCTGATTAGATTTTGCACAATGTTACATTGTGTCGACACGTTTCTTTAGTGAGATGTTTGATAGGTTTATTTTTGTCATATTGATAGGATTTTAGATGACTTTCTACTTATTAATTGTTATATTTCGCTTTTTATTTTTTTCAGTTTTATTTTCATTTAAAGCTTTGCTTTCTTTGCCAAGCACAATGCAGCGTCAGAGGATCGAATAAAATAAAAAGCAGGTAGACAGTGAATCTAACTGGTTCAAATAATTTTACTATTAAAGTAGAACATGTCATAGCCTACAGGTTGCGCAAACCTGTGGGAATAAGGAGAGGTATTCTGATGCTTCAGAATCAACTTAGGCTGGTTTCAGTTTCCACCCAAAGAAATTTTACACAATTTGTTGTGGTTGTGTGGAGCTGTTTTTTTTAGTAATTTTTGTCAAAATCTTCATTTACGCATGTGCGAAAATTCTCTCAATTAATGTGAAAACCACGTTTAACAATATCTTATAAAAATATCTTTGATAAAAATGAACCGTTTCCTTATTATTATTTTTATTGTATGGACAGGAAAACTGGAATGAATTAATTATGATTAATTAAATAATGGATCGATTGTAACTGATCGTCTAGTTAGTGTATGTAATATAGTTTCTGAATCATCGCTGACATTCCAAGAACAGACAATGTGATTCTTGTTAATTTGCGTGTCAATGCAGCTATCAACTAAAACGACTTGTGTGTGAGTCCCAAGAATTGATATGACTAGTTCAGTATTGCATGATATAGGAAAATGGAAACATTTTTGTTGTTGTAATTCGATAATAGTATCTGCAAATCGGCAGTGTTGAGGCGCACCATCAGCACAATTACCTGTTTTTTGGCTGATGGCCTTAATGATGATTATTTGCAGATATATTTGAAAACAACTCGATGAGGCGAGTATCGTGAGCGCTGAAGTTTCACGGTAGATCCGACTGTGCTGCATCCACTCTGCTGTGTCATCTCAGATGACTAAATAGACCAATCTGAGACAAGCACACTCTGTCGCATTTGGGCCCTAGTATCTTCTTTTATTTGGGTTGTATTTATATGTTCTCCGTTTGGCGCAATCAGTAGCGTCTTGGAGAAACTACAACAACGTCAGCTAAGACAGATTCTAAAAATACTGTGGTTTCACAAGGTGCGAATGCCGAAGTTCTTAGAAGAGCCAATTGCTGTAGTGTTGGAATATTGGTATCGCGAAGTACCATGCGTTGGTCTGATCATGTCATCCAAATGCACAATAACCGACTCCCATAAAAACATGCAGATAGTCCGATAGCTGTCTTGCAAGTATGAGGTGCTGTAATAGTATGGGTAAATGGATAAAGAATTTTATTTGTCAAATTTTCCCGGTTTGGAGTTAAAATAGGTGTCACATTTATTGGAAAAGCATATCACACTTGTGGCTTAGCCAGTAATAGTGGAATATTCTCTGCATATGTAATAAAGATATAGGACGTACTCTTCGTGCCATAAAAAATGTGTAGGTACCTATTCTTCAGGTTAGGTGACATACTTATATATTGACGGCCGGTTTGGCGTGGAGGTCTTGGGTTCGAATTTGACCTTTTCAAATTGTCCTGGGTCTGGTTGTTACATGTATGTGTTTAGTGCATTGTTTATATTATGTGTATCGTCGTATTAATATCCATAATACAAGACGCACTTCTTAGTTTGGGACTATCTCGGTCTATATGAATTGTGTATGCATGTTATATTATGTGTACTCTTTTCTATTTGTTCCCAAAAGACGCGGATGAATGAAGGAAGGAATATGTTTGAATTGCTTACTGGTTGCATCATTCAATAGAAAAATGGAAAGTTCTCTTGAATATATAAATCATACGTCGGAAGAATATTGAATAACAAACAGTAAACATTCGAACGCTCAACTCAACACCTTCATTCTCGCTACGTCGATCATGATGTTTACACACTCTTTTGTAGTATTTGTTGTTGTTATCGATTGTTTGATGCGATTAAATGCGGAAACGTGAATGACTAACAATATGATCGAGAAATCATTACTATAATTATTGTTACGTCTGATTGTGTACTAACAACTAGTGTAGTCGGACTCGTAGACCTGTTTTTCCACTTTTATCCGCTGACGATGAATCCAGTTTTCCCTTATTTACACACTTTTTGCGCTAAAGAATGCAACATTCCAGTCTGTGTTGACATGGTCACTTACGATTATTTCCGCAAAATGAATGGAAATCTTGAACTGTAATTGACTCCAACATTTACCGAAATGCAGGCAAAGATCTGATCATTGATGAGATCTTTTTGACTAGATTTTAAAGGTACATTTTGAAAGTTAAAGCACTGTATGTTTTTTTTTTTATTTATTTCTCAGTTGTAGAAAATAAACTTGAAAAGTATGACACATTTTCAGATCGGTGGTCATTAGATTTCCCACTAGTCCTGAAGGTTTATTTTAGATGGTATGTCGGAGAAGACAATCTGTATTTTTATCTCAGCGGTAGCTAGACTACTGATTGCTTCTCTTGTGGCAAGTGACATGATGGCTTAAAATTGATTTATTTTCCTAGTTACGTTCGTAACTAAAGATAAAAATATTGCATAAGTCTGAAATTGTTATTAGTGAACTTAAATAGGGCTGAAAATTCCCTCAAATGAAGTGTCTCCCTAATGTTTCACTCCTGCAGGTGTTAAACCCTTGTGGACGAAAGAACTGCACACTTTTGGCCAACTATCATCGGATATTCTCAAAACATGACGCAACCACGACCATCGACTCTACTGTCTTTTCAGAGATTAACAGATCTTTGCGCACAGTATCATTCGCTTCATTTCTACTACATATTGTTAAATAATGACAATTTTACGTTCTTGCCGTTCTTATATCGCTTTTGTTCTAAAATGTACGTATGACGCATCGATGTTGGAAGGTGCGTTCAGTGATCGCAATTTACTCAACGCTTGATGACTGCATTGCTTTATCGCACTACTATAAAAATTTACTTAGTGACGAGTGAGGTATAAAATGTCGAAGTTGCGCTTGTTGTTGAGGTATTTGCGGTAAATATGCTGCCGTAAAAAGGTCACGCCTTTTGAATATGTTTAGTAACAGCCGATAAAAAAGAACACTGTTTTTTTCTGTCTCAATGAGGTTAAACTTTTATCACATTTTTTCCATATCCTTACATAATTCGGTAACATCATACACCCTTGTTCCGCACCCCAATTCGATAGTTTTGTACGTCGTAATATGCATATTAAACGATTGCTTTATTTAGACATAATTCAATTTGATTCGTTGAGTATTTCATTTTTGATTAGATAGGAGTTGGTCGATAGCTTGATAGCAGTCTCTGGCTTGTAATCGATAAAATCGGGCTTCGAATCTTCCCCTGCAAATCTACTCCAAAGATTGTTAATCAAAAATATTTCAGAGACATTGCGCACCCCTGTTTCATGCCCCTTTTCGCTATTTTTTTTATGAATCGTGCATTATATTGAGAAGACAATTGACATGCTTGTATTATTTCGGTCACACCTACACCGTATCATCGTAGCATTTATTTACATAATATCTATATGCGGTAAAAGTAGATAACATATTTATATGCAGGTGCAAATGATTATTACTGTATAAGCTATCAGCATGTTGAGGAGTTTGATCATCTACCTGCCGCCTACTTATCTTTTTTGATTGCATATTGGCTGTCGAACGTGTAAATGTTTCGATATTACGTTTATCTATTGGATTGATAAGGAAATACTTATCCGTGTGTTGTTAGTAAGAGCATATAAACGGATTATGAAATTCATTGTAATTTCTATCGTTATCATCATAAAGGTACCCACTCCTATGGGCTAGGAAGAGAAATTCGCATCGTAATAATAAATAATAATAGGTACTAATAATAGACAATTTTCAATGCTCCGTTTTGTGGAATAAATCCACTTCAAGGACCCATCCTAAAATATTGTGTTAATACTGGTAACTTAAGCCTAATACATAATAATATTTATGAACGAATTATGTTGAAGCGGTTAAGAATACGATATCACACCCACTACAATGTAATTAAAAATAAATAATAATAAATTATACAATTTATATCAGTTATATGACATGCCAAACAAGTGTGTTTTTAATCGACTCTTGAAGAAAGCAAGAGACTTTGTCTTATGCACTTGTTTAGGAAGATCATTCCACATGGATGGTGCAGCCGAGCTGAAGGCTCAAAAAGAATATTTAGGTCTCCCTTTTACACTGATTTTCGTCAGCCTGACACCTGTATCAGATCCTGATCTAAGGTTGGCTTGCCTTTGATTTGGAACCTGTTGTGTTGATTTGACATGGAATGACCTAGCAGCAAAATCTTGATTTGACATGGAATGATCCAGCAGCATAATCTTAAAGTTTTATAAAATTGGTACAGGAATTTGGTAAAAATTTTAATATCTTCTTTTAGAAACTGGGACCCCGCTCACAAGGGATGCGGCGTGAGAGGATGGATTGTTTGAAATAAATATTTGCCTCGCAGTGTGGGTGGTGCATTAATTATTCCACTGTGTACCGTGTGATATCATAACATAACAGTATTTTTATACATCCACATATACATAAACATTATTACTGTCCCTAATGATGAATCATGACTTGGTTGTGTTTTTATAGCTTTAACATTGCCACTATCAATAATTGAGGCGGTGCCTAGAACAATGATCCATGGACCCTGTGTCCTCTTTTTTTTTTTTTTTGAAAATACTCAAATGAGTCTTGTTAGTGTTTTTACTTTTCTAAATTTGTATTTTGTATGTATTTTTTTTTAATGTTGATACAACATCTTTTCCCGGATATTTCAGGAGTCAAAGGACTCGTATTTATCCGTTTGAGCTAATGATGAGTGATAATTATTAAACTCTCTCAAGTCCATCAGTACCACTAAACCAGTATTGGCATCTCCGACCGTACCACGTCAGTGGGTGGACCCGGCTGACGTAGTAGATCCCATCTTTAGACCCGCACATCCACAAATACCAAGTATGCAGCATTCGTGTCAATCAAAATCACTTTCCCAAACCAGATGGGTCAATGAGTGTTGACGATCATACTCAGAACCATTTCCTCTCTTGCATCGCAAAGGATATGTTCCGCATATTGAGCTCCTGTCCCACATGTGCACCATGGATTATCACTTATCAGCTAAGGCTTATTTGAAAAGTTTACCTCTTAGCTGGCCATGTCCAGTGATAAGCTGTACAGAAAAATGATCAAGGGACAGGAAACTCATTCTCAGTTTTTCTCGGACATTTTTTAAATAAAGAAGATTAAATTAACTGAGCATTTCGTCGTTGCATATTCAAAAAGGGGTAAATGAATTTATAAATGTTTTGACATTTCTATAATAAACTGCTTTTAATGATATCATACCCATTTTATAAAGTGATATTTAGCGTCAATAATCAAAATTCAATACTTAAAGAATAATATCACATGCCAATAAAAAGATCAAACAACAATTATGTAATTTTAATACCCTAATGAACAGTATTTTTAATATGCTTGAATAAAAATGTTCGCACACTTTTGAATATGCAACGACGATATATTATTGTAAATGATATTGAAGGAGAGACAAATTGATAATTTTAAGTATCCGTAACTCAAAACGCCAATTGGGTAATGGGACCTTGTTCTTGCTGCACCATCAATTATTTTTTATATTTTATTATTAATATAATTACGCATACTGTTTAATATATTGTAGTATGTATGTACTCTTAATAATATGTGTTTATCCGCTCGATTAGCGGACACCGACCACTTCATGATAGTGATTCTATAATTATATTTATGATGTCGCTCTGAGGTTGCAACACGACGTGGTGCACAAATTATTTATTTTAATGTCATTATCAGTGTCTCAACAATATATTGGACACCTCCAGTGAAAGTTACCACCCTTTTTATCAGAAAGAACCTTATGGGCTTAAATTAATATTACAATTTGTGAAATATTTGCACACTTTCAAATAGGGTAATGTATTATTTATATTTTTGTATATTGTTTGTACTCATATTTATTATCTGGCTTTAAATAAATAAACAAAGTGCCCTAGCTAGGAATTTTTAGACGGTTCACTTGAAATTCCTTTTTCTTCAAATCTAAAAGGCTAAATCGCCTGCAAACTCTCTGCATGGAGGAGTTGAAGTGGCTGGAATTTTATGTATTTTTTTCAAAGAGTCACTCTTATTAGCTCGGTAGCAGTGTTGGAGCATCATAACGATGATGGTGTGGATGACTTTTACAACCCTTAGACCATCTGAAAAGCGCTGTTAAACGGTACACTGTACAGCCATCAATTTGCTCCTGAAGGTTGTTGAAGGTTGAATTGATGTCATTGTAACGCATGTTTTATTTGAAGGAAAATCTGCAAACCGACATCTGTGCTCCAGAAAGAAGATATATGGGGCAAAAGAAAGTTATAGAATTTTGAAATTTCATTTTATTATCATCTCTACACTTTTTAAATTTTAAATCAATTCATCGCCCTCAACACTCCTCTCGGGAGCACAGGGCAGAAATCAGCCTCATCCATTCAGAGCGACTCTGCGCCAATTGCGTCACCTCCTTCCGCGACATACCCAGCGCTCTCATATTGTAGTTTTAGGAAAGAGGGAGGCCCTGACCCTTGGAACCCTTGTGGACGGACGTAAGAACGGTGATCTTTTGGGCCAACTATTATTGGGCTATTTCAGAACATGACACAACCAAGAGTCACATACGTACTATTTAAAAAGTTTTTTCAATTTATTATCATCTCTGCACTTTGCTTTTTTTTTATTTTAAATAAATACGATATACATCGTATCACTTCTTCATAGCTCATGGTGTTGAGTGGTATCGCACGTACATACATAGTGAATGTACATACTTTTTTTTTATTAAATCAAAATAATGTATCCATTGACTCTTGACATATATAGTGTAGGAACATGTTATTATGCACATAATATTTCGTTATTATGTACATAGGTACATGGTGATATATGTCAGCTCGCACCATAGATAATGAAATAGGCACCTACCTATTAGGCTATTTAAAAATGATATTTTATACATATTAACGCCATCGTAGTAAGCCCAGCGTAAATATTTAAGTCCGTTTACATTTACGTACATACATCTGTATATCCTTTATAAGGGGATCCACTATTTTATTTATTTAATCATTCCTTACTGTACATTGATCATAGATTCATTCAAATTTGATATAATCAATGTACGAGGGCGAGTTTATCGGAAAGGCGCGATCTCTTCCAACTAACCAAAAAATACAACCAGAAAAAAATCAATAAGTGTAAAGTAAGCGTATACATACATGGGTATAGAAAAAATACATAAAAATATACAACAACAAAAAATACGTATTATATACATTCATAATTTAGATAAAAGTTTTTATTAATCAGTCTGTGTATTGTTATATCTGTATCAATTGTTATATTTAATAAAATAAATAAATGAATAAAAAAAAATAGAAAACAAAAAAAAGCTATTTGGGTTAGTTTGAAGAGATCGCGCCTTTGCGATGAATTTGCCCTCTGTAAGTCTGTATATTGATTGTAAGTATTTAATTTGAATGCATTTCTCTGTGAAATTGTTCGTAATCAATGTAGGTACGGTTAAGAATAAATAAACAAAAGACTGCTATGACTGGCCTGCTCAAATTTGTACGATCTGTCATGATTCTTAAATGTAGAATTTTTTTAAACCCAGGTTAATCTTCAAAAACATTTCTTCCTCCAAAGTACTTCTGAAGGGCAGAAAAATTTAGAAAATTTGAATATTGAACTCGGCGAAAAAAATATTTAATTTAAAGACTTTTTTGATGAATGACGATTGCTGTTACTCTATGAGCAATGCTGGGTTAAAAGTTAAAGAGTAAATACTTATGATAATTTATTGTCCTCTCCCTCCCACGTGGTTAAGGTCAACCATGTGTGCGAGGGAGATAGTTACACATTAATGTGTTGTTCGTGACATATTATACTAAATGTCGATATTCCAAATTTGATTTTGTCTGTTATAGGGTAAACTGTGTAACAATTGACCTACATTTCACACGTTTAGAGAAATTGGCCACAACCCAATGTTTTATAAAATATTTTTTGAAATTTGTCTAGATTTTGAAGAAGCCATTCCTTTTACGTAGTAAACATACAATTTTATCAAATATTTACTATGTTTGTTTTAATAACTTTTTTCTCTTAATTTCTAGGTTTCTTTATATTGGAAGGTAGGTCAATAACGCTATATTTGCATAAACATTTAATTAAAAATTATTTTCAATGAATTATTACCTTTCTTTTATCATTTAACTTTTTATCCTTGTACAGTTAATGCATAAACTAACAATAAATTGGAATATTGTACAATTAACTAATCATTTTTAATGTTTCGAAACAATCGTTCAACAAGCCACTTATCGGAATTTTCACTCTATCTACACATTCTAAATTTGATTTTGTTTGTAGTAATATTTGTTTAGTGTAATGATAGAAGACCAACGCATTGGTCTGTTCAAATATGGAACAATGTGTTTCGAGTAGGCACTAGGCAATAAATACTACATAAGTAGGCAATAGGCATGTTGTCATTTTGACATTTAACGAAGATTTGTAGTTCAATGAACAACAACGGTGGCGCTAGTGATTATCTGTCATTCTTTTATGTTCAATAGCTGTGCCCACACTTGCAGAACGAACGAATGAATCTTCTGTCTCTCTTTTCTTCTCTTTGTCTCTATAGGTGAGAAATGAAAAAAGAAAACTGATATTTTCCTTTTCTCTTCTTTCGTATATAAACGGAGATAAAAAATAAGAGGCAGAACCTTGCGTTCGATAAGTGTGGACACGGATAATGACAATTTGTAACGTCATTAGCATTCGCTAAATTTTGTCCCTTCAGAAACATAAGTGTTGAGACTTGCCTCCTCCTTTCAGCGGTGAAGGATGCCAGACATCCTGAATGTCTTATATTTTACTGCTGCGCAGAGGACGACTGGTATATTTATTATATGTTGTTACTCTGCTGGCTACCCCACTTCTAAAAAATGTCACAAATGTATGTAAAAATATATTCCTTCGCAACAAGCAATATTTTTGTGTCGTAAATGCATAGGAGTTGGCAACAATATTCGAACCCAAGATCTCCCGATTATAAGTTCAAAACTTTGCCTTCCATCTATCGGCCGCTTCTTATTATTACTATGACATAATTTCTTCATCCACAGTCATCCTTTTACAATAGTGTCATTGTATTATAAAATTACATTATTTATGCATTAATTAGATGACGTCATCGCGAATAATTACAAGTGTTGCCCACCATTAATCAAGTATTTAACTAGATTAATTATTAATTCGTTAATGACAAGTTAGGTTGAGGTTTTGGTAGGTCAGTCTTTCAGGCTGCCAACTGTATGGCACCTCTCGTGTGGATAAATTTGCTAGCGTAAAAATAAGAAGTCCCCAGACTTCTCCACTGTCTGAGTAATCGGTGGGTCCTTCAATTTTGATGAAATGTTGTCACTCATTCATTTGTTAATGTCTTTTGTTAAATCTAGCGTGAGTTACATTAGTTTATTTATTTATTAACAATTCACGGCACTAGCCTTTTACATGTTATATTTATTTACACACATAATTCATATAATGTACACATAAGTATAAAAAATTAAGACAACAGTGTTAATAAAAAGTCTACAAAAACAAAAAAAGAACAATATAATTATCAATATCACAGCACAAATTATGAATAGAGAAAAAAGTTAATGGATCACAAGTTAATTCAGTAGTAGGTAATCTAGTCAAATTTTCAATAAACAACGAGGAGTATCTATGTGAGTACATATTTCAAATAGTTGGTAAATACAGTTAATTTTGAGAACTTACTAAAAAAATATGAACCTCGTTGTGAGAAAATCGGGAGCTAAGAACAAAAAAGGACCTGTCACCTTCCCAGAAAAAGTAACGCTCTTAATTTAACGGAATAACCTTTGCAGTTAAACATTGTACTTGATTTAACGGTACTTAACGTTATTAATCAGAATTTTAACGTTAATCGGTATTGTCCGGCTCCGATCATTACCTACTACTTACTATCCTCGTCGATCGTCTTTTGTTTTTTCCGCGACTCTTTTGTTATTTGCGTGTTCTTCTTCCACTTTTATAACGCTGCTGCTGCTGTTGTTGCTTTTGTTTTACGCGCCTTCTTTTGTTTTGCGCGGCAGATACAATTTGTATGTACCTATTACAGTATTACGATGTTTATTTGTAATAACACATACATTATACTGTATTTTGTATGATGGTATGAATATTAATCGCTTCTTTATATCGTATTGTTTGTTCTTGTATATTTGTCATTGCAGAGCTATTTAGCAGTTCTTATTGCGGTGAATATAGCTTCAAGTCAATCTGTTATTAATACATACTATTATTTTTAAATATTCTCAAGGACGGCCGTGTTTTGAGTAAGAGAAATCGACGCGTGTGCATGAGAAATTATATGAATGTAGAAGAAGCGAAAAAAGTATGTAAGGACAGATCTATATGGCGTTTCGTTCTCTCTGCCTACCCCACTCGGGATGCAGCGTGAGGGACTAAATAGATTATTTTTAAATATGAATCTGGATTTGAAATGAACCCAAGTATAGCTTATCTTTCTCTCTTTATCTTTCTGGCATTGCACCCAATATATGAATGATGCTGTATCAGTAATTATACCTTCAGATACCAGTACAATAAGCAATGTGCTTGTGTCGTAGAACAAGTCGGCAGGGTGTGAAATCGAACCCTGATCTCTCGATTGAAAGACCGAGTCCGAGACTCTACTATCAGGCTTATGATTACCTCAAAAATAATATGTTCCCTAATTAGGCACGCCAAGCGATATCTTCATGGTGCCCAAATTCCCCTCACCCCCTTTTAAAAGTAGTAAATCCAACAGAGAATGGTTGGTGAAATGTTGCAGGATAGAATGAAGAATGAGGGTATCAGGAGAATGAGCGGATGCGGGAAGAGTGTTGTGGATAAAATGCGTTTAGATAAGTAAGTTACGATGGTTTGGACATGTTGAGCGAATAAAATATGAAAGAATGACGAAGAGGATGTATTTATCTGAAAGAGGAGGTGTGAAGAAGCGCGGACAGCCAAGAACCACGTGGCTTGAGCACGTGGATCAAATCCTAAATTACGGCCGTGTGTTGAGTAAGAGAAATCGGCGAACATGTATGAGAAACTGGATGAATGTGGAGATAGCGAAAGAAGTTTGTAAGGATAGATCTATATGGCGTTCCGTTCTCTCTGCCTACCCCTCCTGGGACACGGCGTGAGGGTATAGATAGATAGAAATCCAACAGAGTGCGTTAGCATATTTTTGATGTACCAATTTTAAAATTGCAATCTATTTTTATACTTAATCACTGCATAATATCTAGTAAATGGAGTAGCCAGCAGTATAACTACACAAAATAAACAGCGATGAGATATGCCACCCTTCCTGAATGTCTTATTTTTTATTGACACAAAAATGACAACTTGCGTGTTTTTAACATGCAGTTGATTGCTGGTTATCTCACTCATGGGAAATGCCGTGATGGTATATATGTATGAATGTACGTTAGTTTAATTTATTTAGACTTGCATACCTTTTCATTATTACTAAATTGTGTATCGATTGTCTATAGCAGTGTTTCCCAATCGGTGGTTCGCGAACCCCTGGGGGTTCGCTATGTGTACAAAGGGGGTTCGCGAAAATAATAGCGTAATGGCGGGATTTTAAATGGCCAAAGAATCTCCTTATTTAACTTCTGGCTGAGTATAAAAAATGAAAATTCTGTTCTGTCAAAAAAAAGCCATAGACGTTCTATTACCATTCTGCACAACATATCTGTGCGAGAAAGGATTTTCAACATATACTTATCTGAAGGATAAATATAGAAATAGGTTTGCAGAACCTGATCTAAGACTGAAATTGTCAGATATTGAGCCAAACTTTCAATTGCTTTGTTCCATGAAACAGCCAAAAATATCTCATTAAGAACTTTTTCAAAGGGAACATGTGCTGAAATAAGAACCAGTTTATTAAATTTATTTTGGATTCAATTTTTATAGCTTATTTTAGTCTTATTAATGTTTGTGCAGTATGTAAAATAAATGTTCTAAAAAAATTTTATTGTTTTTGCCCATTATTAACGGCTACATAGGGGGTTCGCCAAATTCTGTTGGATTTTACTTTTGGTTCGCGAGGAGAAAAAGGTTGGGAAACACTGGTCTATAGTATTACGTAATTGGTAATTTAGTATGCGTATGTATATTTTAACATTCTGTTTTTGTAATACTCTCTGTGTTAGGTATGTATCATCGTAATATTGTAATGAATTCGCCAGGTGCGCATCTCACGACATCCATCGGTTAATCGTGTAGAATATTATTAAAGGCAGCCTTCGATTCGTTCGAACAATGTGATTGTGTCGAAATTATATTTTATCCATCCCACAAGTGGGGTGGCCAGTAGAATAGCTGTATGCAATAAGCATATGAGTCATATTCTCCGTGCCATTCAAAAAGAAGACAGTCAGAATGGGTGGCATACCTCTTTGGTGTGTGTGTGTTTTTTTTGCATTATTATGCGTTTAACGATTTTGTAAGAGTTTAGTCGCTATATCCCATAATATTCGACTATCAATGCTCTGATATTTTGATCATATGAACTGTGTATTGTGGAAGAGGGTGCAGGACCTCGCGTTTGGATTATTTGGGAGCAAAATCACGTCCGTATATAAAATGTGGATAAAGAACAAATAAAATAGCAAGGAAATGCGATGGTCATTATAAAAGAACCGCGAAATCCCCAGTAAGTAATAAGTCTCCCACACATTTCTGTAAGTTTTCGAATATCCTGTAAAAGGAAGGTGTTGTACAAATTCACGAATAATAATAATAATAATAACGGAGAGTATTTAAAGCGCCATCTTTGTGCCATAGCACCTCGAGGACGCTGTACATGATAATGTTCTATCTTCAACAAAGTTGTCTGTGTCAAGAATTCAAATTAAATACAAAAACCTTATAACACATAATCTCAGATACATAATAATATAAGATATTAAGAATATCACTCAGCAGTGTCATCTCATCCGCACAACCAACAGACTGTGCAAACTCCTTTTGACAGGAAACAGGAAAGGTGTCGGATGCTTACTATTGTATACTTTGTCAAGTATAACAATATAAGGTTCTTTTTGAATAAAGACACGGACTTTATATTTACACAATATATTCAATAATATAATTCCTAATACAATTTGTCGAACACTATTTGTCAAACACGTCCTGCCAGCGCAAGTGAAGGTCAATCTAATAATAAAGATGTTCCCTGTAGTGAGCTAACCTATATAGACTACATAGTATTGCCACTCACTCATCATAACTACTGTTTAACTTGAAAACAAGGTTCAAGGTTCACTTAACCTGTACTGTGTATCAAAGTCCAAACACTACACTCTCCCCTCACAACCTTGAAAATCTTTCTATACTACATATTTAAATATTTATACAATTCTATGTGATTGACAGTGTTCTCTACTTATTCCAATGATTCTATATAAGACAAACAAGCATTACAAATACATTACGAGCATAGCAGACAAGAGTTTCCTTCCGTCCGGGGCAACTAGATGAATCTCTCACCATCCTAAGTCCTGGGTCTCAGTCGTCCTCGCCATGGCTTCCAATCTGACCTGAAAAATTTCGAACCGGTGAGAGCCTTGCCTTCAAACATTTGGAGGGGACCTAAACGCTTGCCATTATCAGAAGGACCATCATCCCAATGTACAGATCTCACAACCATCTGATCCATATGTCTTTTCCAGAGTTGATCAGTATCTCTAGTTCTAATAAGGAATGTTCTATTACCCAATATCTTTTCAATTTTACCTAAAACCCATTTGTTTGATTTGTTCTGAGATCTAAAATCTTTTACAAGTACAGTGGTACCTAACTTATATTTTCCTTTCCTCCCCTGAGATAACTTTGTACCCCCATAATGACGTTTCTGATTTCCTTGAGAATCACACATTTTATTAAACATGTCTGGTTGTATACTCTTATAACTTATGTCACTCATGGATTCTGGAAAAAGTGTATCAAACTTTGATCTTATTCGTTTTCCCAATAATGCAACACTTGGTTCCACACCTGTAGATAAGTTTGGCGTATTTCTATAATCTACAAGGAACTTTAACAACTTATCAGAGTAATCAACTGGTAATCTATCATTTTGCAACAACTTTTTCAAATATCTTTTACATGTCTGTACACCCTTTTCTGCTAACCCATTTGACTGAGGGTGATTAACTCCTGATGTTATATGTCTTATAGAATACTCAATACAAAAATTTCTAAATTCATCAGATCTAAAAGCTGGGCCATTATCACTTACTAACAAACTCGGTAAGCCAAACCTTGAAAATAACATTTTTAATTCTTTTATTGTGTGCTTTGAATCTAAACTATTCACCAAAATACACTCTAACCATTTTGATGTGCTATCTATAACAATGAGGAAATATTTTCCATCAACTGGACCAAAGAAATCCAGATGTACTCTTTTCCAAATCTCTTTATCTATAGGCCATGACTGTAACTCTACTTTTTTTGGTGAAATTGAATTTTCTGCACAAACTTTACATTCTCTTACAACTTTTTCTATGTCGCTGTTTAAACCTAACCAATAAAAATAATTCTTGCTTAAAGACTTTAGTTTAACCATACCTAAGTGAGTTTCATGTAAGAATTTCAGCACTATACCTTTTAATGATTCTGGAATCACTATTCTGTTTTGATAAAATAGGCACTCCTCAAATACTGAGAGATTGTCTTTCAGATAAAACCACTTTAAATTTTCCTTGTCTAAGTTTTTCTTACACGGCCATGCCATTTTAGAAACATATTCTACTATGTCTTTCAAGACAGAGTCTTTCTTTGTTTGTTCTGCTATTTCCTTTGAGTTAAGATTACTTTGTTCTATCACATAATTTAAATTTTCTAGTTCTATGTTACACACATAATCACTATCGTCACTTTCTTCGGAGTTTGACACTAACCTTGACAAAAAATCTGCTTTATTCTTTTCTGATTGTACATATTCTATTTTGTAGTCAAATCCTGATAATATTAAAGCAAATCTCTGTAATCTACTTCTCGCTATTGTAGGTATATCACTATTTTCACCAAAAATATGTACTAACGCTTTATTATCACACTGCAAAACAAAACTTCTACCATATAAATATTGAAAAAACTTTTTCACTCCGAATATTATCGCTAGCGATTCCTTATCTAAAGTCGAATAATTCTTTTCACTTTTTGTAAACGTTCGACTAGCATATGCTATTGGTTTATCTACTTTTCCGAACGAATGCATTAATATCGCTGATATACCGGCTTCAGATGCGTCAGTAACTAATTTTAAAGGACGACACGTATCATAATGCACAACAATAACATTAGACGACAATATTTCTTTTATTTGTTTGTATGCTAGATCGCATTTTTCTGTCCACACAAATTTAACATCTTTTTTTAGCAATTCATACAAAGGTGACAATATTTTCGAAAGATCTCTAACAAAAATTCTATAATAGTTAACTGCGCCTATAAATGAACGTAACGTTTTTACATCTGTCGGTGTTTTCATAGTACTAATGGCTAATACTTTCTCTTTCACCGGCGATATTCCGTACTGATTAATAACATAACCGAGATATTCTATCTCTTTCTGCAAAAACACACACTTGTTTTTGTTAAGTTTTATTCCGTTAGAGTTTAACCTTTTCAACACCATATGCAAATTTTTGTCATGTTCCTCCTCTGTTTTACCAAATATTAATATATCATCAAAATATGCTATAACTCCTTTTAACCCCATAACAATAGAATTTACTATATTTGCGAAGATACATGGACTTGTCTTCAGACCATAAGGCAACACCTTATAACGAAACAGACCAATATGAGAAGAAATCACACATAAATCTTTTGATTTTTCGTCTAATCTCACCTGACCGAAAGCGTTTTTCATGTCCAACTTGGAGAAAAATTTTCCACCACTCAGTGTTGACAATAAATCCTCGATTTTCGGGATTGGATATGCTACATCTTCTAAAATCGGATTCAGTGTGTTCTTAAAATCTGCACAAATTCTTATGTCACCGTTTTCTTTCTTCACTACAACTATAGGGCTTGCGGACCTGCTGACATTTATTCTTTCTATCATTCCCAACTGAACCATGTTTCCCAATTCTTGTTCTACCTTTTCCCGAATCGCGTACGGGACTGGCCTAGCATTGACATATTTCGGGTAACAATTTCTTTTTACTGCGATACTAGCTTCATACCCCTTAAATGTACCTATTCCGTTCTCAAAAATTTCAGGAAATTTATTTTCGTACTGCTTTACATATTCGGTCGCTAACAGGTTAACCTCACTGGGTATATCCAACCTTATACCGAATTGTTTCATAAAATCTCTACCTAACAGAATATTCGTACCGCACTCAGTAATAGCAAATGTTATATTTTTGTCCAACTGATTAAAACTTACAATAAAATTCTTTATACCTAATACTTTCAGACTTTCTCCGCCATACGTAAACAAACTTAGCTCTCCATTTTCTATATTATTTTCACTGAAATATTGGTTCCATTTTGTAATTGGGATAACGCTAACTGCTGCTCCCGTGTCAAATAAACATTTTACCAATTTATTATTTATTTTTACATCTATCATTATAAATCCGGAACTCTTATCCCCGTTCAAACTATATATACTTTGAACTCTATAGCAATGTTT
The DNA here is from genome assembly GCA_947579605.1 of Athripsodes cinereus. Lineage (NCBI taxonomy): Eukaryota > Metazoa > Arthropoda > Insecta > Trichoptera > Leptoceridae > Athripsodes > Athripsodes cinereus. The sequence continues at coordinate 6,183,495 of OX388328.1, forward strand.
AGTCCAATGACTTTTCGATTTACATTTCGTGCAAAATTTTTCTTTATTGAATTTACATTCCGATTTATAATGACTACCCTTGCAAATAAAACATGAAACATTTTTACGTGAATTATCTTTTTTAAAACTACTTGAGTTCGACCTTGAAAATGAAGGTTGTACATTTTTACCTAATTTTGAATTATTATTAGATCTATTTGACGAGCTACTCGCATCCGATCTATTTGATATACTATTTCGTCGAGAAACTAAACCAATTTCCTCTTGTTTACTCTTTAAGATATGCTCTACACTGGAAGCAATTGCGACTGTTTCACTCATAGAAATTTTATCTTTTACACATTTTAAAAATAGTTGTTGTTTAATATCTTTATCTTTAACACCGATTATAAACAAATCTTTTATATTACTTTCTAATCTAGTACCAAACTCACAATCTATGCTTAGTTCTCTCAATCTTAAGGCAAAATCTTTAACATTTTCGGAATGACCTTGAGTAGCCTTGAAAAAATTTTCCCGGGCTTCAAAAACACTTTTCTCTTCTTTAAAATAACCGTCAAATAACTTAGTCAACTCTTTGTATGACTGTTTTTCCACAGAAGCTGGAAAACACAGACCAGATAGCAGTTTGAAACTGCCTTGAGACAGCGATGTGATAAGAAACGCACGTTTCTTATCATCAGTCCAGTTTTCATCATTTAACAGCAAGGCATTCTCCCACCTTGTTCTGTAGGAAGGCCAGCTCATTGTCTTATGACAATACGGCTCCAAACTTCCCAAAGTCATTTCGAAAGAACAGGCAACACAACCAAGACTAAAAAAATTTTACTTATCTTATAATGAGAGACTCCTCCAATCGCCCGGTCTTCTGGATTTCCTTGCCACTGCAATGGACTCCACCTAGCTGACTTGAAGGACCTCTCCTCTCTCCTGGCTTCCTGGATCCACCAACTGGCTCCGCCTGGATGCTTGGTGACTCCTGTCTTCCACTGCCGCCTGCACCTTGCCTCAAACTGGCTCTTGAGACTTCCCGCCTCCCTGCTGCTATCTGCAACCTGCCCACTGGCTCCTTGAGACTCCTGTCTCTTTGCTGCCACCTGCAACTGCTGGCTTTGGAGACTCCTGCCTCCTTACTCGTGTAGACTGCCTTTCACTTTTTTTCCCGCGTACCGCCGACAATAATTATTTTCGGCGCGGAAAAAAAAACTATTGTTGCGTGTCGACATTAAATTATTTGTTAAACTACCGAAACTGCGCCACGTATTGTATACTTTGTCAAGTATAACAATATAAGGTTCTTTTTGAATAAAGACACGGACTTTATATTTACACAATATATTCAATAATATAATTCCTAATACAATTTGTCGAACACTATTTGTCAAACACGTCCTGCCAGCGCAAGTGAAGGTCAATCTAATAATAAAGATGTTCCCTGTAGTGAGCTAACCTATATAGACTACATAGTATTGCCACTCACTCATCATAACTACTGTTTAACTTGAAAACAAGGTTCAAGGTTCACTTAACCTGTACTGTGTATCAAAGTCCAAACACTACACTTACGAATGGGCTTAGACTGGTTTAAGTGCACTTTACCCATGGTACATTCACCTAGGTGGGATTGTTGAACTTACCATGGGTAAATTACACTTAAACCAACCTTAGCCGATTCGTAAGCATTGTTTCTTACTAAAAAGAGTTTGCACAGTTCGTTGGTTGTGCGGATGAAGTGTCTGATTGATATTCTCAATATCGTCACTACATCATCTTCAATACAGCGGGGCAATGTGCTACCCATCTTGAAAATCTTAAATTTACTGGTTTAGACAGGACAACAAGTTTATTACATACCTACAGTTAACTTTCTGACTATCCCAATAATTGTGGGATGTGTCATGGTGGTTTAGTATAGTAGTATTATAAAAATATTATAATATGACACATAGAGGATGCTATTGCATCTATTATCAGAAATAATTCGAAGTACAGTGTACATTCCCCGATACACTAGGTACCGAAAATTCCATTTTTAACTTAGTAGACGTGTTTGTGATAACTATTATCGTCAGACCACAAATTATGTAGTGGTGAAACACCGATAAAAAGTATGTGTGATATACTTGGTCTTATCTCTTGAGTTTCTTTTTGTGGTCTAGTATGACATTCGTTGATGGTGTCAAGGGAATACCCGTTAAATTGAAATGTAATGTTTGAGTTGATACTTGAATTTCAGTGAGCATTTAAGTCCGCAGTATGTCAATGCCTCTGGAATCATTGGGCGATTCAATGTAGTCAAGTTTCTAGAATAGAACTCCCAAATTTTTCTCTAAGTTTTTCAATGTCCTACTCAATTAAGCTAAAGTGATAATGATCTTATCACATGGTGAGACGAGGCGACGGAAGGTGGACTATCAAATTCTAGGAGAGCATTGAGAAAAGAAAATATGTGTAGAAATGCGCAAGGATATTTTCTATGTTATGGGAAAGCGCTATGTTCTTGTTGTTCGAAAAATCGAGAGAGAATTTTAAACAGGCCTATTCCAGCCGTAAAAAAATGATGACTTGAAATAAGTACTTTAAAATGCATTTATTCTTGAAACAGCTCATTTGAAACAGTATTCCAAATCGATATTACTTTTTTTTTAATGTTCAGTTTTGAATAAAGGCTTTCCACTTAGATTTCCTATTAGTCGCCATTCTCCTTCAATTTACATGTTAATTTCTTAATATCGTCGGCCCATCTTCTCCGGGGCCTACTCGGTCTAATTTACGTCCCGTTCTTGATATCCGGTCCAGTGCTTTCTCTATTGTTCACCCACTGTCTACTGTCATTTGAGAGATGTGATCCATCCAGTTCTGCGATTCTTTGACCCACATTTATTAATTCCCTTAATATCCCTTCTTTTCATCAGTTGTTGTGTAACTGTAAACTTATTTTTTATGTAATAGTTTCGAATCTATTTGTGAGGACAGGAAGTTCACAAGCATCTAATACTTTTTGTGTAAAATCAAGTGATATGTTATGCTTTGGTTCGAGTACATCGCGACAATGTGATGTTAAAAAGTGTTAGTTCATTTCATACTGCGTACAATGGTCTCATATTTACAAGTACAATAATATTGAAAACCGGTTCGGCCCTACCTCCTTCCTTGTGGTCTGTGAGTGTAATCGCCAGTCTTTAGCGAGATCTATAATATTAACGTGGATATGACGTCATATTGTATGTACCCATTATGACTGTGTCGATTTACATTTATTGAAGGGAATCCTTCGTGCAACGTGGACAGTTTTGCAAATTTTTCTATCCCCAATTTCCCCATAATTATATTTAATATGTAATATGTACTCACTTTTCACTTTGTAAGTTGGTACACTAAAGGTTTCTCTCCACTTTCCTTGAATGTTTCCTAGTACTTTATATAAAGTGAGCTACAATCCATTGGATTGGTCTGCAAAGAGTTTGGATTTTCTACTCCATTCCTCCCTATTTTCTGCTAGTCTCTTTAATTCTACGTATGTGCCATAGTTCATGTCCTTCGTTACTTGATCCATATAGGTGTATATAATGTTTTTATATTTAATGAAATCCTCAATTTTATCTCGTCGATCTTATTGTTTATCAGAAAAATCTCCTAGAAAGTCTGTATTGTAATATTGTACAACAATTATTTTTCTTTTTTTTTCCGCTCCTGTTTGGAGCATTTAGTGAAAGTAAGATCACTTTGTCTATGGCATGCTTACATCTGACTTTTATCTCCCATTCTAAAATCTTCTTGCACTTACCATAAATCTCGTTTGTTTTGTTTCTCACAGCTTAGTTTTTTTTCGGAGGATCATAGCTTTATTGTCTGCGAGTCTTGGTTCTTTTTTTGTTCTTTTTATTACAGGTAGGTACTACAATAATGTGTTTTTTCTTATTCTCTATCTTATAAGTGTATGAATAATTTGCAATGGTTTGTCGTCATTATGTATTCGTGTCACGACCGTCGCGTCGTCTCATCGCTGTTGAGAAGTTGTTGACGGTGTGCTGTTGTTAATAGGATAATTATTGTCGCCGTTTTTATTGGTATTATTTATTTATTTATTATTGTGCGAGGTTCGAAGTGCGATAGTAATTGTCTTGCCTGATTATACCCTTCATTCTATTATCAGCTTATCATTTATAGGGCAGGGAGATTGGACGTTTTAAATAATTTAACGCAGTCTCATTTTTTTTTTCTTTTGCTTCCTCAGTGACTAATATAGTGATTTCGATTCCACGGGAAGCAAAATGTTTATGTTCGCTTTACAGAGTTCAGTGTGAACGAATATAATCTGGAATGGTTTTAGTTAAAAAAAAATACTTAATCCTTCTGAGCTACTGCAAAATCTCGAAAATCGAGAAAAATTGGCCATGTAATCAACTCATTGGTATCGGAAGGTTTGAAGAATATTGATTTTTTTTTATCGTAGGGTTCATTTTTATGGCTTTGTCGGGTATACAGGATGTGCAATACTTAAATATAATATGTACGAAAGATACTTATAGTACATAATCTTAACGTTATGGAATGAAACATTGTCAATAAAAGTTTTAGAACATTTTGTCTGAAAAAATTAAGACTGTATTACTACTCTATAGAGTATAGGTCGATGGTGCCTTCGAGGTGACTCACCCTTAGCTGACCCCACCAAGAGTTGTCGATCGTTTCGCCATACACTACATATATAACACACAGTAGGTATATGTAATCCACGCGTAAATAAATGTTTTAGTTTGTTTGCTAAAATGTGTGTATTTCTTTTTTTATAGTAACCTTACTCTTTCTTCATGTAGTTAATTCTATGAAAACTTACTTCTTTTGAAAGACAGCAAAATATAATTGAGATGGATACTCCATTAAACGGCGTCGAATAAATCATCCGACCTATGTACATAGAAACATTACTATTGCTACTAGACAATCGAGGCATACCCTACAAGTGGAGGTAGCCAACGTACTAATTGCAAGTAATAAACATGCAGATATCCATCTCCGTGCCGATAAAAAATAAAAGGCATTCAGGATGGGTGGCAAACCTCATCCCTGCTGAATTTAAGATGTAAAATGTCTTTAATTTTTTCGAACACCTGCCTTTTACAGAAAAGAGTGGGAGACCAATGCTTTGTAGCGTATATTATATATACTGCTCTTTTTCAATTTGATATTCATTTCCCGAGCAATGCCGGGTTTTATTTTTAGAGCTAGTGAGTTAACACATCGCTCGCTGTAGTAAGTATTAATGATTCGGTCAAATTTTCTAATGATTTGTATTGTGACTCAGAAGTCATTTGCATAATTTCGATATCGGAGTCACAACATCATCATCATTAGCGGAAATGGAGGGTGTCGAAAACGTGACCGTTCGATGTGAAACACACATGGGCCGGACGCGTTCGCTGAATTTTGATGTTTTCTTTTTTTTTAATTGTATTATCGCTTATTGTTTATGAATAACGATGTGAATGTTTCGGTATTTCGATGAATAGTTAATGCGAAAACGCGATATGAATTTTTATCGATGGTTGCAAGCGCAAATACAATAACAAACTATTTTTATTTTGTCGTTGGATAATTTTATCTTTCCTATAGCATCACGGTGTCTCACAGAATTGAAGTAATCAGTGAACTGTCTGCAAGTTACGTGAAAGTTTAGGAAAATTATCATTTCAGTTCGAAATCAATATCCTGTGCACTTAGGGTTGCCAGATGGTATCCAAAAGGAAGGCATATCCTCCTTTTTATGTTTTGTCCTCCCTTACCTACTGTAAGTCCTCCTTTTTGCTAAGCATCGGGTTCTGCGAGTTTTATTTTTGTATAAAACTCACGAGAGTTTTTTTCACTGATTAATACTCAGTGGAGCAAAGAGAGGAATACACTTAGTGTGTAGTCAGTTAAATCTTTAATTCTTACTCAATACAACTTCAAAAACATGACATGTGAAGATTTTTATAATTATTTGTCGAAAAACTAAAAACTTCTTTCCAAAATTGGCAGCTCAGCTAAATATGATTAAAATAAAATAAAAATAATATAAAAAATTCGTTTGATTTCTGAATGTCCTCCTTTTTATACCCATCTGTCCTCCTTTATCAATTTGTCATCTGGCAACCCTATGTGCACTGGAGTTATAATGACATTTAGGTGTGTCACCAAGTAACACAAATTTGACTGAGTTGGCGTTTATTTGGTAAAATTTGGAGATAAATTTATCTCAATCTTTCCCAAAGTAAAACTTGCTTTGTATAAAATCGTATTTTAAAGAACATAATTGTTTATGTGAAGACATAGTATTTAAGCAACAACACGGCATGTAATAACATTAGTTTGGTTTTATTTTTTAAGTCGAAACCAGAGCCCCTAGACAAACACGCACTTGGCGATCGACTACAAACGAATTTTCGTCAATCACTGCAACAATAACGCATAATTATATGGTACATGTAGGTAGATTGTCGAAAAGTTCGCCAGTAGCCGATCGTTAAGTACGGTTTATCTACGGGCGTTGGTCACTACTCAATAAAATCTTTTTAGTAAATCTAAAACCAAATTTTGTTTTTTTTTTTCATTTATAAACTGTTTTAAGTTTCACTGTATTTATTAATAATAGTAACCTGGTTTAAGTTACTTTCGACTTAAAGACTTAAAACGACTTTGATAATGACTTAGTAAGTCGAAACCAGGTTGCTATTATTAATAAATACAGCAAAACTCAAAACAGTTTCACTGTATTTATTAATAATAGTAACCTGGTTTAAGTTACTTGCGACTTAAAGACTTAAAACGACTTTGATAATGACTTAGTAAGTCGAAACCAGGTTGCTATTATTAATAAATACAGCAAAACTCAAAACAGTTTCACTGTATTTATTAATAATAGTAACCTGGTTTAAGTTACTTTCGACTTAAAGACTTAATACGACTTTGATAATGACTTAGTAAGTCGAAACCAGGTTGCTATTATTAATAAATACAGCAAAACTCAAAACAGTTTCACTGTATTTATTAATAATAGTAACCTGGTTTAAGTTACTTTCGACTTAAAGACTTAAGGGGCCCCTTTAGCAAAAACGATAAAACATTCAATTTTCAACAAGTTTGGTACACAAACTCTCAAAACTTGTATACCCTACCAACATTTTGATTTGATAAAATATGAGAACAAATATTAATTATCAATATCAAACTTTAACTTAAAAAAAAACTCGATTTTAGCTTCATAGTATTCGTTTATAAAAAAGCATATTTCTAAAAATCGAATTCGGGGGTGTGTTTGGTACATAAATGCACGAGAACCCTACAAATTTTCATATATTTATTTTAATATTGAGAATATTTAGATAGTTATTACAATTCTAGAACAAAAAAACTATTTTTTTTTGTTTTCTTCATGGATATTGACCGACTTAAAAAAATATTTTTTTGATAAAATTTCTCATATTTTGAAACGAAAAATCACCACATGAACTAATTTTTTTGTATACTAAAAAAAGTTTACTATAATCTTTAGTATTTATATGCTTGATAGGATGAATAAAAAATATATATATTTTACAAATAATTTGTATTTTGATATAACAAAGAGTACGTAAATAAATCTCGTCAGTCTGCGATTTATTGATTTTTTAGTAAAAAACTTATATTGGTAATAAATATTTGATTTTTTATTTTATCAAATCAATATGTTCGCAAAGGTAAACAAGTTTTGGCAGATTTTCTATCAAATTTGTTGAAAATAGAATATTTTACCGTTTTTGCTAAACGGGGCCCTTAAAACGAGTTTGATAATGACTAAGTAAGTCGAAACCAGGTTACTATTATTAATAAATACAGCAAAACTCAAAACAGTTTGTTAGTTATCATAAATTAACACAATGTTGTTCCAAGCTTAGTATAATAATAATAATAAACACTTTATTGTCAAAATAAATTTTACAAAAGGCGTACATATTGCCTTGAGGTAAACCTACTAGAGTACAATGTTTGATAACTATGTTTTAGCATAAAGTGAGTTTAGATCAAAAGGTAAACAGAACATCATCATCATCATCATTTCAGCCTCCCTGCGTCCATTGTTGAACATAGGCCTCCCCCATTGATCTCCACAGCTCTCTATCCTGGGCAGACCGCATCCAGCCGACCCCTGCAACCCGTCTTATGTCGTCCGACCATCGTGCTTGAGGCCTACCAACACTTCTTCTGCCTGTTCTAGGTCTCCACTCCAGAACTTTCTTTGTCCACCTAGAGTCTGTGTTTCTGGCCACATGACCAGCCCAACTCCATTTCTGACTAGAAACTTTGTGAACGACATCGACGACCCTGGTCTTTTCTCTGATCCATACATTAGTTTTCCTGTCTCTCAGTGAAATACCCAGCATTCTCCTTTCCATGGATCTTTGCGTCACTGATAATTTGTGTAAAATTCTTTTCGTGAACACAAAAGTTTCACAGCCATAGGTGAGCACTGGGAGAACACAGGCATCAAATAGCTTCTTTTTCAGATAATTTGGGTATTTCGGGGATTTCAGGATATAAGATAATTTACCAAAGGCCGCCCATGCCAAGCCTCGTCTTCTTTCAATTTCTACCTCTTGATTCTCTCTTCCAAGTTTTACAGTGTGCCCTAGGTATACATAGCTATCAACTTGTTGGATAGCTTGTCCATCTACCACGATATTACATGACTGGTTTGCATCACTCATGACTTTGGTCTTTGATATATTCATTTTTAGGCCTATTCTTTGGGACGCTGTGTTGACATCAATTATCATGTTTTCCAGTTCTCTATCGTTTTTGGCAAATAAGACTATATCATCTGCGAACCTTAGATTATTTAAGTTTTCGCCGTTGATGTTGATACCTGTGTCGCTCCAATCAAGGGTTTTGAAGACGTCTTCCAGAGCCAATGTAAATAATTTAGGAGATATTGTATCTCCCTGTCTTACTCCTCTTCTGACATGGAACTTTTCGGAGGGTTCATGGAGTTGTACAACGGAGGTAGCATTAGAATAAATATTTTTCAGGAGTTGTGAGTATTGGTGGTCTATTCTACAATTATCTAGACCCTTCATCACCGCCCATGTCTCTATAGAGTCAAAGGCCTTTTCAAAGTCAATGAAAGCCAGTGATAAGGGCATATTGTACTCGTTGCATTTCTGGATAACGTTCTTCAACGTTTGAAGGTGGTCATTCGTGCTGAATCCTTTCCTGAATCCAGCCTGTTCCACTGGTTGGTATGCATCCAGTTTGTTAGTGAGTCTATTGTTTAAGATTTTTGTAAACAACTTATACAAATGTGATAGAAGACTTATTGGTCGATAGTTTTCCAACTTCCTGTGGTCACCTTTTTTGTGTAAGAGATTGATCGCTGCATTGTTCCACTCTTGCGGTATGTTCTCTTCTTCCAGACATTTATTGAATAGAGATACCACTGCTTGTTGAAGAGGCTCTCCTGCGTATTTAATTGTCTCTATGGTTATACCATCAGGACCAGGGGCTTTTTTATTCTTCATTTGTTCCATGGCATGCTTGACCTCGTCTAGTATTATATCTGGTATATCTTCAGATCCTACATTAGTGATTTTACTTCTACTGCGTGTTTCGCTGTTATCAGATGTTCGTGAGGAATATAGTTTTTCATAGAAGTTTTGAGCTATTTGCACTGTTTCAGATCTGTTACTGCTTTCGCTACCATCTTCTCTACACAATGTCGTTATTTGTTTTTTGCCAATACTAAGCTTCTTCTGTAGGATCTTAGTTCCTCCGCTGTTTTTTATGATTTCATTGACTAGGTCTTCTTTGTGCTTTGCCACATCTTTTCGAATACATTTGCGAACCATTTTGTTCAGTGTTTTATATTCTGTTGTATCCTGTTTATATGTTCCTAACAGAACATATAAACAGAAAATAGAATATAATATAAAACAAGAATACCTATATATAAAAAAAATGTAAGCATTCACAAACATGTTTATTACAAGCAATTGGTCCGCTGGCTACCCACATGTGAGATATGCCGTAATGGTATAGTAATAGTATATAAGTATACATATACACGTGAGAGGCGGGTTGTAGATGGAATGCGTGTAAGTAAGTTGCGATGGTTTGGACGTGTGGAGCGAATGGACAACAAAAAGAAGATGACGAAGAGGGTGTATTTATCTGAAAGAGAGGGTGTGAGAAAACACGGATGTTCAAGAACTAGGTGGCTTTATCACGTGGATCAAACTCTTAAGAACGGTCGCGTGTTCGAAAGAAATCAGCGTACATGTATGAGAAACTGGATGAATGTGGAGGAAGCGAAAGAAATACGTCAGCTGGCTACCCCACATGCGGGAGATGTCGTGATGTTTTGTTAAGATATGACAAACATATAATAATAATAATAAAGTCAATTTATATTTGGCGCCGTTTAATGATCCGTGACCATCTCAAGGGCGCCATGACTTTTCTTGAAAAGCAGTGTTTTCAGCTTACTCCTGAACGTTGCAGTGGGCTGGTTCTTTCTTATCTGCATACTTGTTGAAAAAAAAAATATTATCGGATGTATCCTACTTCGATGCCGAACTAAACAAGCGATGCACAATTATAATGATGCATATCATATTTTCAGTAGTTTCTCCCTGACTGCATTTGTACAAGCTGTTACTTTGTCTGCATCTGGATGAATCAAAATGTTAATCGAATGAATTCACTAACGTTGGTGCAATGTAGTAAACAGTATTCACTATTCAGTAATGGAATTAAGCATATTAAATCTTACATAAGTATGAGATATGTACATACCCCGTGGAGTAGTCCCCGGTAAAGAATAACATGTTCCCACTCTTTTCCGTAATTTTTCGAGTGTCGAGAGAAGCAAATAATAATACATATTACTAGCTGACCCGGCAAACGTTGTTTTGCCATATACATTGTGTCATTTATACTAATATAAGGGTGAAAATTTAGGGCTGTATGTATTTTTTAATGCTTCGCCATAAAAAAAATGACAAAAAAAAAATCGGGGTGGAACCTTTAACTTTTATGGATTTGAAAAATGGATGTTGGCCGATTCTCAGATCTACCCGATAAGGACACAAAATTTGATCAAAATCGGTACATCCGTTTCGGAGGAGTATGATAACAAAAACTGTGACATAGATTAAGGTATAAAAAAATAAACGGAACTTTTTTCTTAATTTAGGTTGCAATAAAAAAATACGCATAATATTTTTTACAAAATTACATTACTAACAATTTTACAAAACAACGGAGGCTATATTACAGGGATGTTGCGGATGTCAATTTTTACACATCCGCGGATGTGAATGCGGATGCGGATTTTTGAAGGCTCACATCCGCGGATGCGGATGCGAATGCGGATGCGGATGTTTAAGATGTTATAGAAAAAAAGTAGTAACTATCTTAGTTGGTAGGCCCCACTGTCAAATATGTGACGAAATTGTTGCTACAATAATATTATGGATTTTTTGGCGAATTTTTTTTTCTTTTTTGTTATTTGCAAAAATAAAATAAAACCGGCAAAAATAAAAACGCGTCGGATCTTGTCACCAATTTTTTCGTTCCCATTGGTTAATGTCAACTGTGAACGGCACGCGCCATTCGCCGGCCCCGCCCCATTTCTTTCTTGTCGCAAATTGTCTTACATCCGCATCCGCATGAACATCCGCATCCGCATGAACATCCGCATCGATTATTGCGGATGCGGATGCAGATGTCCAAATACATGCGGAAGCTCCGCATTTGCGGATGCGGATGCGAATATTTGCAACATCCCTGCTATATTATATGCATAAACAGCAGCCGAGGTCAGTGCGGTTCGTAGCCCAAAAGGTCATCGCCGCAGTAGGTAGGTTAAAGTTCTTAAAATGTTTTGTGTATTGAAAAATTGGGTTACTGCGTACATATTATGTAGGTTTATAACATCATGTCTGTATTATACTTAAATAATATATTGTGTTGTTATATTTTGTTGTGGTTAATTTGCTTATAACTTAATATTTCTCTGACGCACGCATTACTCATAATCAGATTGTTTATTATATTATTACCTACTACTAATTCGCGACACGAGATTGCAGAAGCTCTGACCTGCCCTTAGGTTCTTAAACTGTGAAGTTTGACATAGGGTTTATCGATTTTTGAAGTCTATAGAGTCACTGGAATAGATTATTCCACCATTTTTTTGTGAGTTTTAAGTCTAGTGTAAAAGGCAGCCCACCTAGACAAATAAATTGCATTTGGCGATCGACGACAAACGAACTTATCGATAATGTACATATATACTGTTATGGTACATTGTCGAAAAGTTCTTTGTAGTCGATCGCCAAATGCAATTTGTCTAGGGCTGCTGTATAAAATATCTCAAATATGAAATTCAGCATATTCTTTAATTCAGTGATATGATCCCTTATTACTTTTAGCGCGCTGCGTTTCGATCACCCATATTTTGTATTGTTCTCGAAAACTTATAATATGTCCACGAGAGTTCTGGAACATCTTGCTGAACGATCACTTGATGTTGCGATGTTTATCAGAGTTTATTTGCATCATCGATGTCTTGGTTTCTATTACTGGCTGAATTGCGAAGTTTTCAAAATCAATCGGGAGTTTTCAAAACAAAACACCTTAAAGAAAGAAGAAATACATTTTACATCTTAAATTCACCGGTGAGTTTGCCACTCATCTAGAATGTCTTAATTTATTTGTTGGCACAGAGAGGAGAGCTTGCATGTTTATTACATGCAGCTGGTCTACTAATATCCCATTTGTGGAATATGTTGTGATGGTATAGTAGTTGTCAAACAAGGTGGTGTAACAAGATAGGATAGAGTGAGAAATATCCATATCCGTGGTAGTTACAAAGTCGCTCCCATCGGGATGGTACAAACACATTTTGAGACTACCACAGGATAATATGATCAAAAGGTAGAAGTAGGACCCAGAAGATCAGGCAGTCTAGTGACCGCCTGGATGTCCACAATTGTCATGGACCTGAAGGAGGCAGAGTTGATTTCGGAGAATGCAGAGGATCGGAAAACTTGGAAGATATTTTTTCATAACTAAATATTTAATATATAAAGGGAACCGTGTTTTTTATAGTTATTATTTGTTTGTGGAATTTAAAGAGTGACGTTCAGTGTGCGTGTTACCGATTAAATCAAATTTTTCGACTTGTTGAGTTATGGAAAAATGATAAGATTGTTTTTTTTTTCAATAAATAACACACAATAGAGTTAGGTAATGATAATAATAGTATTGTGCCGCATAAAGTTATGTATGTATATCGATTCGGTCGTGTCTGTCTGCACGGGGAAAATGGAAAATCCCATGCGTCTGCCTTTTACGGCACGCTGGAGAAAGGCTTAAGTAATAATATGTACCTAATGTATAATATTATTATTTTTAATGTACCTACTTACTATAATGTCATTATAATGTCATTATGTCATTATTATGAACACGCCGACAAATCTTTTAGATTTGGCGTGACTCATTATCATAAGATGTATATATTATTATTCAATGTACTATTTTCATTAAATAAATAATAAAAAAAAAATATGCTTTGCGTTGTGTTACGTGTTAACAAATGTAAGACGGTGAAACCGTATCCGTACCTACAGAACCTGTCATCGAATAATACTTGAGATCTCGTTAGTTCCTACTTCTATTATACCTATGGGCAGTGAAGATCGATGGAATTGGTCTGCCGCTCTTTTCCGTAAGTTTGCCGATGTCCTGTAAAAGGAATTTATTCTTGAACCGTCATGTAAAAGAGATTTGACCCGCTTTTGAAATATGCTCTGATGATAATGTGATTTTTAAACCGGCTTAGTTTGACTAAAAACCATTGGAGATAACTAAGTAGATACTTACTTATAAAAAAACAAATTCTTTTTTTGAATATTATATGCGTTTGGATATCGAGATGTTAAATGTCAAGAAAATCTCTCTCTCTCTCTCTTTCTGGTATTGCACCCAATACATGAGTGATGCTATGTCAAGAATATCACTGAACAAAAGTAGGTACTGTTTCTATAAATTTCGTTTTTTATACGAAAGTTGGCGATAAAGTCTTGAATTACCTACGTGTTCATTTTGTTATGGCGTAGTGAGGACGACCTGTGAGTTTATTACGCGTAAAGATGTCGTGATGCTTTGAAGGAATGAATGTGAATGTAATTCTTATCCAAGAGCGCGCTCGAATGGTGCAAAATTGTATTATAGTTATCGATTTCCTAATTATATTCTTATTTTATTTTTATTTTTACAATGTATCAGACAGTCAATTATAGATCATGATAACAAAATGCAAAATCAAAAGGTGGACCAGTGAAGATCCTATATTTACCTGAGAAGTCTTAAAAATCATCAAAGTTAAATGAATCACTAAACTATACTATACTATGCCCTCACGCCGCATCCCAAGTGGGGTAGGCAGAGAGAACGGAACGCCACACAGATCTATCTTTACACACTTCCTTCGCTTCCTCCACATTCATACAGTTTCTCATACATGCACGTCGATTCCTCTTACTCAACACGCGGCCGTCCTTGAGAATTTGATCCACGTGATCAAGCCACGTGGTTCTCGGACGTCCGCGCTTCCTCACACCTTTTCTTTCAGACAAGTATATCCTCTTTGTCATTCTTACTTCGTTCATTCGTTCAACGTGTCTATCACTATCAAATAACAGTAAATTCAGTACCGAATAACTCACAATCCTTTTAATCAATTAAAAGTGGATAATAAATTATGATTAACAACATATTATATGAGAAACAAATAAAACAAGATGAATAAATTAAAATGAATTATTAAAACAAGAACAAATCAATAAAATTAGATTTAAAATCAAATAAAAATAATAATCATTACAATTCCTGGTTAAAGTAACCAGGAATTATTATCTTAAACACACAAACGTTCTCAGTGATTTATTAGATTAGATAGGTACTAATGCGAATGCGAAGACACGCACCTTTACGCAATGTGTGTGGAAAGTTTGTTGTGAATATTGCGTAATTTGGATCTCTTACTTTGTATTATTCATATTACGTGTGATTAGAATTCCTAAACATTGGGGAAAACACTCATCTAGACCAGCAGCCCTAGACAATTTGCATTTGGCGATCTTGTTCATCCTATGGTTTCACTGCCATATCAACACTCGCGATCATGTTTGAAGGTTCGTAAAAAAATAAAAAGTGACATTTGATAAAAATTGAAATGAATTAATAAAATGGTCATAGTGCGTTCGTTCTGTTTATGATATGACATTCAATACAAATTCATAGAGAATAAGACGAATAATTCGATAAAACTTGTTGATGGTCATTTCAGTGACAGGACAAGTGATGTGAGTAGAGAAAATTCTCCAAATAAATTTCTCGAGAACGAAAAATTTCTCCTCTGATGGAAGAGAAATTTCTCTCCATAATAATAAAAATGATCAATAAAAAATATATCTGCCTCAAAATACACCATAATTTTCCAAAAATTTTCCACTTCAAGAAATTTTTCGGTAATTTTCTCGAAAAATAATTTCTTGAGAATTCCACAACACTAGACAGGACGTTTTATCAAAATTATGTCGGGTAGTACCTAATAGCTTTCAACTGTCATTGGTAGGGATCACTATTGATGAAACGCCTATTCACACCTTTTCATTTTGGATGATCCAGAGTGGTTACTGAGTGAATACCAGTGTGACCAGATTTTATTTTCAGAAACTACTAAATGGGGAAATCAAAAACTACTGAATTCTTAAAATGGTATAGGAATTTGAAGTATTTCAAGAACTCCTCGGTTTTGTTAAACAATATTTTATCACAGTACCTTTTTACCGACTGTTTTTACTTTTCGGTTACTTTTATACCAACTATTGAAAAAAGTTACTCGCTTAAATTTCTATCCCCCCGTCGCCGAATTTTCAAAATGGTATAGGAATTTGAAGTATTTCAAAAACTCCTCGGTTTTCTTTAACAATATTTTCTCGCAAAATCTATGAACTTTAAAATGTACCCGGTATTTGTACCGACAATTATTTTCGATCAGTAAGTATCGGGTACTTTTCCCAAGTACCCGATAATTTATCTACCAATTACCGACTAAATACAAAAACTAATAAACATTCTTGCAAATGCCTCAAAAACTACCAAAAAAGTAGGAAACTTCCAAATCTGGTCACACTGGTAAATACTCCTCTACTCCACTGACTAGCTTTCTTGTGAAAGACGTTGCGATGCCGTATACATGCATAGATATTTCATTTTATTATTGAATGTTTGTGAGTTATGCATTAACTCAATGTACCTAGGTGTGAGTCATGCACAGCATGGTCATGTAATGTGTCTTTTTGCTTATTGATATTGGCTAGTTTTATACGTACAACTCATACACATATATCACAGAATTCCATACGAAACCTAGAGCCCTGACTCGTTTACAAAAGTGAGGCAAAAAATCAATGAACTTTTGGCAGAACGGTTGGCGAAAGCATGTGTTGTATTGTATATTTCTTGGGCTCTTTCTCGCATTTTTATAATAATATATCATTATTTTACCTTTATATAAACGTAATTGGTCATTTTTTTTGATATTCTTGTCGACGTTGTTAGCGTTTTACCACACTTCTTTTTGACAACCGTTCTGTCAAACTCCCATCTAGGTAGTAAGAAATAAAAACTATGACACTTTCGTACATCAAGATGAAAATATTCTTAGATGGAGAAAGTAATTCTTTCGTTATAATAAAAAAAATAAGATAAATTGAAAAAAAACACAGTAAGTAGTTAACTTCCGAATGACTTTTATTAACTTCGCGTACTAGTATTTGGACTTCGGAGACTCTCGACTTCATCATCAGGAGATTAGTAAAAATTGAAATTTTTAATACTACATACTGTTTTTTTCAATTTATCTTGAAATGGACTTCCAACAAGTACCTTCGGTCAGTAACATAAAAAAATAGTTTTTTGAGACAATTAAGTGCAACGCATGCATGTTTCTGCTATATATTATGTTTAATGATTGTTCATGTTTTTGCAGAATAAATACAATAAACATTCATTATATGGTTTATGTATTAATATTTTGTTTATCGCATATATATCTACCTATACGTACATACTATAATAGTATGTTATATAGCATCTATGTATAATGCATATCGGGAAAATGTCACTATAAATATTTGTGTCTTTTTGTATGTCTGTATGTTTGTTTACTAATAAAAATTACTATTTTCAATATTATCCGTAACTTTTTGTGTATTTTCAATTTTCAATCTTGCTAGGAAGTAAAACACCTGTTTTTGACAAGACACTTGTTACGCACGCTTTCGCCAACCGTTCTGTCAAAAGTTCATAGATTTTTTGCCTCACTTTTGTAAATTAGTCGGGGGTTCTTATGGTTTCTTATGGAATTATGTGACATAGGTATACAATCAAAATGCAAACGTAGCTATATTCAGACAATAACATTAAAGTTAACTTATTGTCCGTCCTACTCGCACACATTTTACTATAAAAATTGACCGAATACGGGCTTACAAGTTAGTGTTATTAGGAATTATAATAAATATATTATTTTAATTTTACAAGTCGATAGTATGCGGTATAGAGTGTGTATTAGTCATGCGAAACACGATACCTACGTTTGGATATAATATTATTGTTTTTATTATATACCTACCTATATATTATTATGTGTTGAAAATGCTGCGTTGTATATGGATTATCAATTCGCAATCTTTTAGGCGAAAAGTTGCGTTCATGGTTCGCCGTTGCTCGTGCAGAGCCATCTGTGTGAAGGGCGGGAAAGCTCAGTTGTCAAATTTGAAAGTTTACTTGTAGTAAGTAGGTACATAGTGCTATTTTTCAATTTCTGAGAGGGCACTAAGAGGAAATACGTTTTATTAACAAAATTGACAACTATCTGTCTGTTCACACTTCATGTTGATAATATTATTTATAAATTTTTGTATAGAGAAGAAGGGGATAGTGGGATGAAGGGTAGTACAACATTTTCTGCAGATCACAAATCACTTGTGATGCTAGGCAGGTTTTTATAAATAAAAATGCACGAAGAGGGCAACTTGTATGTATATCGTCACTTGTGGGAAATCCCTTGATGGTATAAATCAAGGGTGGCCAACCTGTGGCCCGTGCGGCCCATTGGGTGTCTACTTGTGGCCCGCGAAATGTATGCACACTTTTAATAATAGTCGGAAAAAGTACCCGTTTGAAAGAGGGTATTTTGAGAAAATATTCCACTGGCCTTGACACGTGTGAAACAAAAGAAAGAAGAGAATCAACATAATAAAGTGAAACATTATGTTCTCCCTCACTCACATGTATATACAATATGTACATAGTAGGTCATAAGCATGAGCGAGACAAAATAATGTCGCAACATTACGTTAGCTAAAATACACAATTAGCTACAAAAATTGACACTTTCTCGCAACGTCTATATTCCAACGAAAACGTAACGTTAAAATGTGTTTTGACTACGGGCCCAAAATGTATCCCCCGCACTCAACCAGAGTTACCTGTATGTTTCATTACATTTTCTTATTTGTCTAGCAATATTTGAGCTAACATTTTATTTATAAAATTACGTTAGTATATTTGCTATCATCACATAGGTACAACATATAAAAAATATTTGATGTGTAATCATCTGATAACTGATGTTGTAGGTACTTGTAATACATTAATACTTATTTTTAATACATTAATACTTATTAATACTTATTTTTTTTTATTTGACTGTACAGTTCCACAACTCAATAAGTAGAAATGTCTTACATTCGAGAAATCATCATTTTTGTAATTTTGCTATATTAATATTATGCTTTAAAAACACAACAGAAAGTTAAATATACCTACTATTATAATAATCACTCTGTTAAAAGCAGCGTCCACACAGCTGGTTGGAAACGTCAATCTCCAATCAGTCGGTGACAATTCGATTTTTTTTTTTCAATTTTCAGTTTATTCAAGAATAATTTTTTTGTGCAATAACAACAAATTCGAAATATAACTATATTTTTGTTCATGTATTTTTGTGCAGTTCTAAAATTATTATTATTTTTAATTTTTTTTTTTAATATCTTGAATAGTGACTAAAATTTGTCTTTTAATGAATTTATTGTACCTATTTGTATTTAAATTTTTTGACTTGACCTGGAGTATGTTTTGTCTGTTTTTATATTTTTGTACATATGTTGAATGATAAATATGCTGAAATGGCTTACCGTGCGCCAAAGACGAGATCTCCATGTCTTATCACTGGTTTATAATTGTTTATACTCTATGTCTTCACCATACTATCTTAAGGAAATGTTTGAGTATCTTTCGAGCCATGGCTTGCCCTTACGATCCAATAGCGAGCGTCTTCTGGCGATACCAGCTCATAGCTCAAACTTTTTTACAAACTCTTTTTCTGTTCATGGTGCTCGCTGTTGGAATAGTTTGCCTTCCAGGATAAGGTTGCTCCCCACTCCTCAAGCTTTCAAGCGGGCGGTCAAGGACCATTTTATCACACAAAATATGGCTTCTGTATCCTAGTCCCTTTTCCTACATATTCTTCTCCTTTTTACCTCCTCTTTCTTTTCTTTAAGATTTTTTATGTGAAAGTTTTATGAAATTGGGTTAGTTGGAAGAAATCGCGCCTCTGCGATAAACTCGCCCTCTGTATATTGATTGTATGATTGTCTTTGTTTGAAATGTATTTTTGTGTGAATTTGCTTGTTATCAATGTAGGTACAGTAAAGAATAAATAAATAAATAAAAAAATGATTGTGTGATATTATAAAGTTTATCTGTATACTTATAAAGGCAATTGCCGTATATTGTGTTTAAATAAATAAATAACTATTTCTTCAGAGAATGCTCGGAATTGTCAACGAATGATTGAAGATTGACTTTTTCATCCAGCTGCTAATGACATACATTGTCTTTGTTCCATTCAATAGTTATACAATTAGAATTATTCATTTGTGGAATTGAAAATAGGCACATTATTTATTTCCTTAATTTAACATTTAATATAGAAAAGCAACCGTGTTTTTTTATAGTAATTTATTTGTGGAATTGATAGAGTGGCGTTAATTGTGTCTTACCAATTAAATCAAAATTTTCAACGTGTTGAGCTATGGAGTTGGACAGTTGATATGATTATATCTTATCATACATTTTATGATATTGTGTGAATATTTTTTTATATTTATTATCTGGTTATCTGGTTTGTATAAATGTGTAAGTAAATACTTGTGTGAAGTTTATCTCTCCACCTGCAAATAGTGCTTCATGTAGGATTTATAATGTTGCTTGATGTTTTACAATAGGATACAAAATAATATTGTCATTGGTACTACGGCCCGGTGTGGGGTTTGGCCCCTTTAGGAAGCCACCACCACCTCCCGCTCCAACATCTCTCTCTGTGTCATCCTTCTGTGGTTTCCCCTTTTGTCGTACAAAGGCAAATGCTGGAGATGTTTAATATAAGACCGTCCACAGCGGCTCAAAACTATGATAATATGGTTGACAATACATGATAATACCTCATCATTTATATTATTATTTTAATCTGTCTTTTTCTATTTTCCACAAACCTAACTTGTAATGAAGTTTCACTTTACTTTTGCCTGACGATGAGAGCTGAAGCTCTTGAAAGCCGGCTCGTAAAATTTAATAAAGTCGATACTGGAATAACTATATACAATATAGTGTTTCATTTTAAAAAATATTAATATGAATTTCCACCAAAAACCAAATAAATTAAATCTCTTGTCGCCAGTCGGTCACGCTTGATTCAAGTATAGCATCTTCGACACTTTTTCTGCTACTAGGCCTTGTGATGTATATTATTTCTATTGCCATAGTTAACACTCTTTTTAGAAAAGATATATCTGGGTTTTTGTTATAAACCCAAATACAACCTTATACACCTTTCACAGTAAGCTTGTGTCGTGAAAGGGGAGTTTGCCGGCACCTGGGATCGAACCACGTACCCCTTGTTCACGAGGCCAAGACTCTACCCCCAGGCTACCGACAAACTCTACAGCATGCCAATCTTCTCTCATAATATATGTCTGTTGCATGTGGTTGATTCGCTGGCCACCTCACTTTTGGGATATGCAGTGATGGTACAGTAGGTATAATAGTGATATAAAGTACTACTACTATACTATCATGGCATATTCCTCAAGTGGGGTGGCCAGCAGACTAGATGCGTGTAAAAATCAAGCAAACCGTCGTGCCAACAAAAAATTAATACACTAGGGATGGGTGGCAAACTTCATAGCTGAATTTAAGTTGTAAAATGTCTTTATTTCTCCGTGGAGCACCCGGCAAAAATTGGTATCACACACTTTTCCATAAGTTTTCGTGTGTCCCGTAAAAGCCAGGTATTCGAAAATATAAAGACATTTTAAACGGAAACATGGTATGGAAAATAGAAGTTCTCTGGATGGTGTGGGTAGAAAGTGGAAGAAACTCTGTCTGCACAACAAATATAAAAGTGGACGAGAGTACAGTAGATGGACACTTTCTTCCATATTGCCCAGAACAGAGAAATTGGGATAAAGTATATGTCCGTGGTAAAGTATACCAGACCCCCTAGCTAGACAAACCGTGCTTGGGGATCGACTATTTTTGACTATGATTGCAACAATAACACATAATTACACGGTGCATGTAGGTAGATTGTCGAAAAGTTTGCCAGTAGTCAATCGCTAAGTACGGTTTGTCTATGGTCCCTGCTTGCCTTTTTTTATTATTTTACAATATTATGTCATTATCTATTGCTTATTAGCAGCGCCTGGTATTATTATAGTATCATTCAAGTTATATGGGTTTATATCATTGTGATTATCTGCTACCATATGATATGACAGCCATTTACAATTTTAATTTCGGTGTTATGTAATCTATTCGAGTGAGTTATTGAAAAATTATCGTTGACAAGATTTCCTGAATTCAAATTTACAAACTAGTGAAATGATATCTATGTGTAATGACTCTGTCAATAGACTTGTGGTGGTGCGTAGAGGAGGTCTATTGGTCTATTCACTATTGTCATAATATCGGTATCTAGTGAGATATCCAACTCAGAAAGGTGCTCTTTTAAGATTCAAACACAAGTTTCAACTGTCAATGATTTATTAATGCCAATGAGTCCCAAATTCCTGACATATTTGAAAATTGCATGAATCCCGAAAATCCTGAGACTTGTTAAAATTTAATCCCGAAAATTTCGGGACTAAAATACGACCGGGATCGAATCCTCTACTAGGGACATATCTTTATGGTGTTTCGTTCTCTCTGCCTACCCAACTTGGGATGTGTTGTGAGGGAATAGATAGATAATTAACAAACAGATAATCTTATTATTTTTTTGTAGTATTTTCTTGGATTATTACTTTTGATATAATTTGTATTGTATTTGCCTGTGGAATGTACTTATCTATTGATATCATTGTAGAATGAATTTAATCGATTGGTGATAATGCGGATTATCAAATATGATTTATGATTCCACCTTCCTCGGTATACTCTAGAGCAGCGTTGCCAAACTTTTTTATTTCACGGAACAATAAATTCATAATTTAAATCTCGCGGACCTCTAATAGAATTGTGTATAATGTATTCATAAAAAAATTGTTATCCAAGAACATGTAAAACGTACCTAGTTTATTAAATGAAACATAACTTAACGTGATGCGTAACTATATTCCACATTTTTCTGCGGACCAGTGAAATCGTCTCACGGGCCACCACTTTGGCGACCACTGCTCTAGAGTGTTGTGTGTGTGTGTGTATGTGTGTTTGTATGTGTGTGTGTGTGTGTGTGTGTGATTGTGTGTGTGTGTGTGAGTAAGTGAGTGTTTGTGTGTGTGTATGTGTGTTTGTGTGTGGATAGTATTTGCATTGCATTATATCACAAATCATAACATCAACGATTGTTGCCTTATAAGGACATAATATTAATAGTATTAAGTATTGTAATATTTAAACCGATTGCGTAAAACGATGACTTATTATAATATCTTCAATTCCGTGATGAGGTTTTTTACAATTTGAATTTATTTCTCAGAAATAAAATAATAATTATGTCCAATATCGGTATTAGAAAATCATCATCGCCCTCAACGCTCCTCTCGGGAGCACAGGGCAGAAACCAGCCTCCTCCTTCAGAGCGTCTGCGCCATTTGCGTCACCTCTTTCCACGATATTCCCTGCTCTGATATTGTTGTATCATAGGAACGGTGTATTGTGAAAGAGGGACGCCCGGGAATACGGAACCCTTGCGGACGGAAGAACAGCGCTCTTTTTGGCCAACTATCATTGGACATTCTCAAAACATGTCCCAGCCAGGACCATCGTCTCTCCTGTATTACGGAGATTACAGGTCTCTGCTGGGTGTGCCGGCGCACAGCATCATTTATAACATGTTCATACCATTTGACATCCAAAATCCTTCTATGACCTTAGAAAATAATGACACTTAACTCTACTGGGATTGATCAATTCAAACTGATCAAACTATTTCAGCTAGTTGACCAGATATTTTATTGGTCGATCGCAGATCCTGTAAAACATATATTATAGACATCACTATACCACAAGATGATAATTCATATAAAACTGAGCAGGATAAGGTAATAAAATATCTTGATCTTGCTCATGAAGTCAAAGATATCTGGAGAACACCAAGCAAAATCATCATGCTCATTCGGCAAACGTTGTTTTGCTGTATACATTTTATATTGACTGGAGTTGAAAATTATTGAATTACTAATATCGCTATTTAAAAATAGGGGTTGATGGTAAAAGGGTGAAAATTTAGGGCTGTAGGTATGTATTTTTTAATGCCTCACCATAAAAAAATTAAAATAAAAAATTTTGCCCAAAAAATTTATTTGGGGCGGACCATCCTTAACTAAAAATAGATGTTGGCCGATTCTCAGACCTACCCGATAAGCACACAAAATTTCATCAAAATTGATCCAGCTGTTTCGGAGGAGTATGATAACAAACACCGTGACATGAGAATTTTATATATTAAATTAACTTTCACAGCATTGACACCTTCAGAATAGAATTATTTATAATATTAACACGGCATTCCATGAAAACAATTAATACATTAGTCATTTATATTAATAACACTGTACAATGTTTAGGTTGAACTGTTTCAGTATTATTTATTTATTGAGTATTAAACTATGTATTAAACTTCAAAACATTCAACAGTGTCTCACATTGAACGGGTCGTGTTTTCAAAACATCTCACATATAATGTAATTTTTGCAATTGTTTTTTATTTTTATAATAATTGTTCAGAGACATTGTTCGATCTGTTTAATGGTGGTGCAGAGAAGTTATTTCGTATCATGATGATTCAGTAAGCGAGCGTTGCAATAAAAGTGTGGATCAAATCATCAAGAACAGGCGCGTGTTGGGTAAAAGAATTCAGCGTACATGTATGAGAAATTGTATGAATGTGGTGGAAGGGAAAGAAGTATGTAATGACAGATCTATATGGCATTCCGTTCTCTCTGCCTTCTCCACTTAGGACATGGGAGTACAATAGATCATATAGGTCGCGGTGCATATTCTACCCCAACAAATAAATAAATAGGACATGGTGTGAGGGTATAAATAGGTATAAATTAACATTCCAGCGTCATTAGGTATGGAAATCTTGATCCAAGTGATATCTGAATCAGGAGATCACAGACAAAACTGGTTGCTTCTATGCATTATGTGTGTGCATTAAATATTTCTTTATTGGTAGATCTTAAAATATGGATTGGTGAACGTTGTCTATGGACGGACACCATAATAAACATATTCTCACTTAAAATTGTATTGTGTAAAATTTCAAATTATGTACAAATTTTTAAATTACGTGAATTGTTGAACATTTGTAAAAAATGTTTCAAAAAATTTATTATTTTTGTCATCTGCACAATGTGCCCAAATTCAATGTAAAGGATCGACTAGAGGATGAAATATAAAAAATACACTTGAATATTTGATGAAATTGATTTGAGTACATTTTGATTAATACCTGTTTTGCTTTTATTTCAGATTGACACAAATCAGGATGGGTTTATTGACCTCAAGGAACTGAAGGACGCTCTCGATAGTGTGGGCTTTAAAATACCAGGATGGAAGGTACGTTACTCATTCTCTCTACATGTCCCAAATATCTCAACTATTAATTATTTTTATTCAGCTAAGAACATTCATGTCATAACTTTTTCCACCCAATTATCTATCTATCTATACCCTCGCGCTGTGTCCCAGGAGGGGTAGGCGGAGAGAATGGAACGCCATATAGATCTATCCTTACAAACTTCTTTCGTTTCCTCCACATTCATCCAGTTTCTCATACATGTTCGCCGATTTCTCTTACTCAACACGCGTCCGTTCTTTAGGATTTGATCCACTTGCTCAAGCCACGTGGTTCTTAGACGTCCGCGCTTCCTCACACCTCTTTCAGACAAATACATCCTCTTCGTCATTCTTTCATCTTGCATGCGCTCAACATGTCCAAACCATCGCCCGCCAAAATGTCATGTATCATAATTATTATCATAGCAATTTAAAATTGCCTTGGCCAAAAGCTGCTATGCTCTAATGTGGCGTTCTCACGAGACAATATAAACGCCTGACGATTACGCTTGCATAAAAAACAAAATCCGTCGGTCGTCCATTGATTGTGAAACGTGTTCACACAGTCCACCGACATAAATTCAATCTGTCAGATTTTGGCGTTGTTTTCAAAATGGCGGACATCGAGGTAGAGATCGTGAGGTGTTTATCATTAGTTGAAAATGTTATAGTAGAGGATATAAGGCGCCTTGTTTTTAAGGAAACAAACGCCACAAACCAACAACAAAGATAACGACTGTCACATAACGGGAAGCGGTTATAAAGTTTTTACCATAGATATGGATGCTGTGCATACTTATCTACGCATGCGCTCATCGTTCCACCAACGAAAAATATAGTAGGTATATCTTTCTGTATACGATAAGGCAAAAAAATTTATTAATTTGTGAAAATTTCCTTATAGAGGACACTCAAAAATTTACAAAAAAGAGTGGGAGGCCAATTCTTTGTCGCATAAATCATTCTTAATTTGATAGAGCTGAATAAAATACATTGATTGATACGATTTACTCAATTTTGCCTGATTTTGTAAGCTGCAATGAAAAATAAACAAGGGTTTTTGTCTATTTAATAAATTGATAACTTTGCTAAAATGACCTTTCGAAGTGTTGCCACCTATGAAAATATTGAATGTATAAAAACTTGACCTATAAATATTGAGTTGTTTGTCTATAGGAATGGGCGATCAGCATGATCGTTGCTTTATAATTACTTTTACTGTATAAATTTATAGGTTCATGCAATAAAAATTGTTAATATCAAACTGATATTCCAGGTGCGGTGTATGATTGACGAGCAGTTTGGTCGTCGCAGCAATGGTGTCAGTAACGGCAATGGATCCATCGTCAAAGACGGCAAGATGTCCTTGCCACAGTTCCAACAGGTGTGCGCCGATCTCAAGGCTCAGGATGTCTCCAGTACATTTAAACAGCAGGTCAGCAAGAAGGAGAACTTGGAGCATCTCGGAGGAATGTCAGACGCCAGTAGTGAAGGTATGGACTGCAAGATATTTATTTATTTTTGTATCAGGATAGTATGTATAGCTATGTATTCTTGAAATTAGATTGTAGTCGCTGATTGACAAAAGCTGCGTACATACCATGCGCTTAAATAATGCGATCAAATATATACATATATAACTATAGCATTTATCGTTCCCAAGACGTGCAGAATGGATGACTTATCTCACACTGTTGTATATCTATATCTGTCATTTCCATTTCATGATTCATATGTCAGGGGTAGGCAACCTGCGGCTCGCGAGGTTTGGATGTGAAGCTGCGGCTCTTGAGTTCCATATGTTTGTTATTGAAGTTCAAGTTAGTGTTGTAAATTAATGTGTAATTTTTTTTATTTTTTTACGTAAATGGTAAGTAATCATCTAATAATGCCATATATATGAGTTATATAAGAGTTCGTCGGTAGCCTGGAGGTAGTGTCTTATTCTCGTGAACAGGGGGTATGGTTCGATCCCAGGTGCCGGCAAACTCCCCTTTCACGACACAAGCTTTTAGTAGCTTACTATGAAAGGTGTATAAGGTTGTATTTGGGTTTATAACAAAAACCCAGCTACATCTTTTTTTAGTAAATATATAATAAATTATTATGGCATAGCGCACAGATGTGGTAAGTGCAGTTTTCATAGTTTTGAGATAATCGAAGTTGAAAGTTTGGGATGCCATACAATTTAGTACTTACCACACATAGTTTTTGTTAAATATCTCGTCAATGACACAGAGTTAGGCAATAATATTTCTAAGGAACATACTTCAGATGATGTAGATTCGCATGCGTATAATAACTCATTTTTGGTAAAAACTGCACTTACCACATCTGTGCGCTATGCCATCGAATTATTATCTATTTTTTTTTGTGAAAAACACTACTTATATATGAATAAATAGATATTTTCTCTTATAAGTAAATAGATTAGATTTTTTTTATCAAAAAACTATTGATGCGTGTACTATTTATTGTTGGCGAGAAAAAAAATTGTGGCTCTTTAGAAACTTTGAAAATTTGTAAATTGTAATTTTTGACTCTTCCTACTCAAAAGGTTGCCGACTCCTGATCTAAGTGCAAATCCTCAAAAAGTTTTTAGTTCACATAGAGATTGTTATCTCTAGGTCACAACATTATTTAGTTTTGTACTATTTTCACTTGTACTGTTGTAACATACTGTTTGTCTATCGCATTGTTTCCTTATCTCTTTCTTTGACAATACACTGCATAACAGTGGCGGAACAATACTTTTTAATATTGGTCGTGCGTTCGTAATACACA
Source organism: Athripsodes cinereus (assembly GCA_947579605.1). Lineage (NCBI taxonomy): Eukaryota > Metazoa > Arthropoda > Insecta > Trichoptera > Leptoceridae > Athripsodes > Athripsodes cinereus. The sequence continues at coordinate 6,211,500 of OX388328.1, forward strand.
TTATTTAGTCATTTGCAATTCAGTATAAATATGTTGAAAAACAGAGGCATTAAAAGGTTGTACAACATCATCCATGATAATATCATAGAGACCACATGGTTCAAACGAATTGTACATACAAAGAAAACGTGATCCAGAATCTCTACATTTAATTCACGAATAAGAATATTAATAAAAAAAAAAATTTTCATATTGGTATAGTAATGTATAACCCAGGTCCCATATGATTCAGTGTATGTAAATTCATTCCAATGGAAGATTTGTTATAAAATCTCTCTAAAGATATAACTTGCATTGGCATGCATTGCTTTTTGCATGTATGGAAAGCATGCCACTTTTGTTTAGCACTGTACCAATGGAACAGTCATTATATAATCTCTCTAAAGATAAGATATTGTTACCGAAGGCTATATATGCCTTGTATATCTCTGTATAGCAACATCACCTGGTGAATATTTGTTATCTGTTAAACAAAATAGAATTGAAAATGTTAATTAGAGTAGTATTCATATAAGTGTGCCCCGCTCATAGGTAAATGATTACTAACACATCCTTCAGTAATGAGTATGCTACACACACCACACAATGCACCAGCCAATCACAGTGATGCTACTCGGTTGCTAATACAATCACGTGTTCTGTAATACACATTACTTGTGACTGTGTGTGTAGCGGTGCAAGGGCACTTGAAAAAAAATTCATGTCTAACATGCATATACAATTCACACAGATCGAGCGAGTCCCAAACTAAGATTACTTACTGCTAGCCTTCTTCTCTCCACTGCTGGATATAGGCCTCTTCAAAACTTTTCCACATTTTCCTATCTCGAGCAACACGATACCACTGTTTCCCCATCATCTGGACAATATCATCAACCCATCTTTTTTGGGGTCTTCCTACGCTTCTTTTGTCCTCCCATGGTCTCCATACAAGAATTCTGGAAGTCCATCTGCCATCCTCTCGTCTTACCACATGACCAGCCCATTGCCATTTCAGCTTGGAAATTTTATCAACAACGTCAACGACTTTTGTCTTTTGTCGGATAGTTTCATTTCTTATTTTGTCTCTCAAGCTGATACCTAGCATTTGCCTCTCCAGAACTAAGATACGTATCTTGTATTCAAGGGCACTAACACGATGATACACATATATACACAATGCACTAAACATAAATGTGTAACACCCAGACTCAGGACAATTTGAAAAAGGTCATTCTTCATTCTGCCCTGGCCAGGAATCGAACCCTGGACCTCGTGACTCAAAGGCAAAAGTGTTACCTCCGCGCCACACCTGTTGGCAATTCATTCATACCGTTACAGCATTTTTCGCATGTGGGGTAGCCAGCAGACCAACTACGTGTAAGAAACACAATGCAAGTTGTCCCCTCCGTACCAAAAAAAGTTAATTTATTCAATTTTATTAGATATTTTTATTAAAGGTGACAGTTTGGGTATGAAAGAGAATGAAAGATGCGATAGTGGTGTGTAAGAGAGAAAGAGTGCTTGGATGGTAGAATGGCCGAGCGAAAGGAGTCGGGAGTGGTTACCTAGTCGTTGGTATGGTCAGTCGTGTGAATGCGTGTGAGGTTTTGTCGTTTACCTCAGAGTTGTCTGTAAAATTGTAAAAGTCAAATAAAAGGTCATATATTACTGAAAACAGTCAAGTTTTAGTGTTTGCTTCTTCTCCCGATAAATATAGAGATAACTTCTTAGAATGAATGATATACCTCATCGTGCAGTATTGTTAGATTATTTTCAATGTGGAATCCCCAATAAAGAATAGATCTCCCACCCTTTTCTGTTAGTTTTCGAGTGTCCTGTGAGAGGCAGAGGTTTATAAAACATCATGAATGAAACATTTAACAGCTGGGTCATTCCGTGCCAATTCAACACAATTTTGGGAGATTTTCAGACTTGATGTCTCGGATTTTCATGATTTTTTTTTGCAGCAATATATCATAGACTTATGAAAAAATACCAAATTTCAGCTATGTAGCACAATTATTTTTGAAGTTATTAATTTTTAAAGTTTTCAATTTTTATGAAAAAATCTCATGTCTTGGCACCTTTGGATGCCTATAGACTGGCAACCAGTGATGATATAAACCTGGGAGAGGTCTCGTTTTAAAGCTGTTGAATGGGGCTTTAATCTGATGTGCCACAGGATAGGGGTTACGGTTTGAAAAAAAAAATAAATTTTAAAATTAAATTTTTCAAAAAGTGACAATTTTAAAAATTCCAAAAAATTGTCAAAAATAGTTTGTAATGTATTGATACATATGCCAAAATTCTATTATGGGATCTCAATGGGATCAGGAGATACAGGGCTTCAGAAATGCATGCATCGTGATATTGCGTGTTTTGACACCTTTGGATGCCTATAGACTGGCAACCAATGATGATATAAACCTGGGAGTGGTCTTATTTTAAAGCGGTTGAATAGGGCTTTACTATGATATGCCACAAGATACGGGTTGAATTATAAAAAAAAATTAATTTAAATTTTTCTAAAAATGGCAATTTTAAAATTTAAAAAAATTCTCAAAAAAAGTTTGTAATATCTTAATACATATAATAAAATTTTATCATGGGATCTCAATGGGATCAGGAGATACAGGGCTTCAGAAATACACGCATCGTAAAATACACGCAATTTGGTATTTTTTTATAAGTCTATGATATATTGCTGCATAAAAAAATAATGAAAATCTGAGACATCAAGTCTGAATCAGTGTGATGATTTGACACGGAATAACCCAGCTCTTCAATTCAGCAATGAGGCATGCCACTCATCCTGAATGTCTTAATATTTTATTAGCACTAACTACCTCACTTATCAGATGTGCCGTAATGCCGGTATAGATAGATATTTTCGTTCTAACATAAAGACAGGGTTAGTTTGCCACTAAGTGAGATTTTTTTCTCTCTCTTTTTTTTACTTACCCCTTTCCTCATGTCTTGAGGATGGTGACAGCAGTAGACCCTTTTAAGTGTCCTGAGCTATGCGAAGAGCATCTAGAACAGTACTGGACCCGAAGTCATTTTAATGTTACGTTTTTGTTCCGTTAGCGTTCGAATATAAGGGATGTTGTAAGCAAGTATCAATTTCGTAGCTAAAATACACAATAGTTACGAAAATTACTTGTCTGAAAGAAAGGGTGTGAAGAAGCGCGGGCGTCCGAGAACCACGTGGCTTGATCACGTGGATCAATTTCTCGAGGACGGTTGCGTGTATGAGAAACTGTATGAATGTGGAGGAAACGAAGGAAGTGTGTAAAGATAGATCTGTTTGGCGTTCCGTTCTCTCTGCCTACCCCACTTGGGACACAGTGTGAGGGTATAGTATAGTATAGTTACGAAAATTGATACTTTGGCGCAATGTCGTCTATGTTTGAACGATTGTGACACGAAAACGTAACGATAAATTGTGTTTCGACTCAGGCCTCTGTTGCTTTCTGAGTCAAATTGTACCACTCCTAGTTGGTGCACGAATGCTAGATCTTCTTCCCTCGACACTATCAACAATCATGAGTTTTGATGCGTCTGTAGTACTAAGGATACATCTTGAGCGTATGGTGGACGAGTGTCTCAGAAGTTGAATTTTATATTAATGTCAAAATCTATTTAACCAACAGTTTTTATTTTTTTCTTGCAGGCACAACTCACTCTGTGCGTCAAGAGGAGCAGATGGCCTTCTCAGGATGGATCAACTCCAACCTCTCCCATGATCCAGATCTTAAACATCTCATGCCTATAGATCCAGAGGGAAAACAGCTCTATGAGAAACTTAAGGATGGTCTAATACTTTGGTAAGTATCTTCACAGTTCAATATTTCTGATTTAGGTGATCTATTCTAAAAGTAACTTGTCACATAGCCCGATACAGCCATCAACATTTAAACAATGACCAGAAACATAGTACTTATCCTCTCAGAATTCAGATTCCTAAATTAATATCAACACAGTAGACATTTGTCGTTTCTCTCCATAACTACCTCGGACAAACGCTTATTAAAGATTGATATGAAAATATTGTAGACTCAAGGTTTCATTGGACCCATTACTAGTCAATGATGTAATAAACCTACGGATGTAACAGGTAACATAATAGTTATTCTGAATTTATAAGTAATTTTCCAATGTTTATATGTTTCCAGTAAAGTGATAAACCACTCATGTCCCGACACCATAGACGAGAGGGCTATAAATAAGAAGGGACTGACCCTGTACACTAAACATGAGAACCTCACACTCGCCCTGGTTTCCAGTCAGGCTATAGGATGCAATATCGTCAATATTGATGCACACGATCTAGCCAAAGGTAAAATTTCATCTTTTCATGTTCAAAATCACCAACATCTCGTCGGTGGATCTATGAAACCTCTTTTGTGTAATTTTTTTTCGAAAATAAGATATTGGTACCAAATTGTGTATGTTTTTCTTGCAGGTAAACCTCACTTGGTGTTAGGTCTTCTCTGGCAGATCATTAGAATTGGTCTCTTCAACCAAATCACATTGGAGCACTGCCCAGGACTGACAGCGTTACTGAATGAGGATGTTAGTGAAATATATTTATTTATTTATTTATTCATTCTCTACTGTACCTTGATTACAAGCAATTACATAAAAAGTATACATTCAAATTAAATACAATCAATATACAGAGGGCGAGTTCATCGCAAAGGCGCGATCTCTTCCAACTAACTCAATATATCTTGTTTTATAAAATTGGTGTCTATGAGTAAAATGATAAGTAAAAACGTCTTTACATTGAAAATGATTGTTGTCCATTTCAGGAGAAGATTGAAGATCTGATGCGCCTCTCGCCAGAGGCCATACTGCTGCGCTGGGTGAATCATCATTTGGCTGCGGCCGGCGTCAACAGAAGGTGCACCAATTTCCAAGCTGATATCCAAGACTCTGAGGTCTACACGTACCTCCTCAAGCAGATTGCACCTAAGGATGCTGATGTCAATATGGACGCATTGAGAGTGAGTGAAGTTTGGAAATTTTATATTAAAGATTTTTAAATGACAACATTAGAGGCAAAAAAATATTTATTTCATATACACACAAAGCCATTAAATTGATTTGCCCTTTGGTCCAGATTGTTTTAATTATCGTGTTGTGTATTTCGTGTATATTTATTTTGAATTTGGCCAATAAAGATTTATTTAAATCCCACAATGGACTACATCTAAAAGTCGAGGTGGGCAAGGTCTTTGGATGGAAGAGGAGAAAAAAAATCGGCAGAAGCCTTTCGGACCTAGTCGATTGTCAGTACTTATACTTACGAACTAAACAATTTGTCTTTATTTCAATTCTAGGAGCCGGATATGGTAGCGCGTGCCGAAACGATGTTGCAACAAGCCGCCAAACTCAAGTGTCGTGCGTTCGTCACACCGCACGATGTCGTTGGAGGCGTATACAAGTTGAATCTTGCCTTCGTAGCTAATCTGTTTAACCAGCATCCAGGATTGGAGAGACCCAATGAGGATGAATTGAAAGAATTGGAGCAAATTGAGGAGACGAGGGAAGAAAAAAGTGAGTTGGATATTGTGTAAATTTTTAGTAACCGATAAAATTTCGGTTCCCGATACTTTTGGTGAAAAAAATTTAATGGAAAGTTTTTATTAGTAGACTCATTAAGAGACGAAACAATTCTGTATACAGAAATTAAAATAAATAGTGTGTATAAAAAAGTTAAAGTTTTTTTTAATTCATTTAGTTTATTTTTTGTTACTATTTTTTACTGACTCAAATAAATTGTTCCAGCTTATCGCAACTGGATGAACTCAATGGGGGTGTCACCGCATGTGAACTGGCTGTACTCTGACCTCACTGACGGCCTCATCATCTTCCAATTGTACGACATCATCAAACCCGGAATCGTCAACTGGAAAAAGGTACATTCTTACAAATTCTATTCAATCACCAGTTGATTTTTCAAACGTCTTACATGTGATGTTTTGACGAATGTCTGCCTATTAAGAGTCTTTTGAAAGCTTATTGAAAAGCTAGTAAGATCTATTCTAAAATTTTCTTTCATTTTGACATATCAGATTTTAATATTCATGTTTTTTTTTCCTTCAGGTTCACCGTAAGTTCACAAACCTCCGCAAGTTCATGGAGCGCCTCGAAAACTGCAATTACGCCGTTGAGCTCGGCAAGCAGATCAAGTTCTCTCTTGTGGGTATTGCAGGACAGGATATCAATGAAGGGAACGCTACACTGACGCTCGCTTTGATCTGGCAACTTATGCGTGCGTACACTCTGTCCGTGCTCACTAGGCTAGCCAACACGGGCAATCCTATCATTGAGAAAGAAATTGTGCAGTGGGTTAATCAGAAATTGCAATCTGCAGGAAAGACGACATCGATCAAAGGATTCCAGGTACTTAGTGATTTTTTTTTATCAATTGAAATTTAATTTCTTATTGTTTATATTTTGTTTAGGAATTGGTTACAATTTGATTTATTCGGTGTTTTTATTTTTTTTTTAGGACGAGAACATCGCTGATGCTAAAGTAGTATTAGATTTAATAGATGCCATCAAACCAGGAACCATAAACTACGATCTGGTCCAAAACGGCAACACGGAAGAGGTAATGGGATTTCATATTACCATGGTCTTTTCATATTCGTAATTTTGTTATTTAACACCCAGGCACCCAGATTAATTTTCCATCTCATTGCCAAACTCATATTTGCCGAATATGTCGTGGAGGCTGATTGTGGAATTCCCAATAAAGAATAGGTCTCCCGCTCTTGTTTATAAGTTTTCAAGTATCCTGTATATGTGTGGACAATTTGTAAAGCGCCGTTTACTTATAAAATTACCTCAAGGGCGCAGAGTTGGCCGGCAATATGTATTTGCCGGGGTTCTGTAAAAAAAAACACCTATCTTATTCCTTATAAAGAAATTCTACCCTGCTCGGAAGTAAACGAATTGAATGTTACATTTCAGGATAAATTGGCGAATGCGAAATACGCTATATCAATGGCGAGACGTTGCGGTGCCCGCGTCTACGCCCTGCCCGAGGACATCACGGAGAGGAAACCCAAAATGGTGATGACAATGTTTGCATGTCTCATGGCGCTTGATTACATTCCAACGATGGACGCACCAGTTCAACAACAACCGCAACCTGTACAATAAGTCAATTAATCTGTCCGAGCGTGGATATGTTTTGAAATAATCATTATTATGTATCATAATATTATGTTTATTATTGCTGTATCTATCCGATATGCGCGTACGTGTGTTTCATTTTAACCACTATTTATTAATGATAAGAAAAACATTCAATTTGTGCGTAGTAAGATAATTTTTTTATATTTATATATGTTTTGAATCATGTGTATGATACTTTTTTAAATATTTATTCCGCAGTTGTTTTCTTTTTTTTTTTTTGCACGTTTTTTTATAAAAGAATATAAAAAAATTATATTATTTCTAAATTGGTTGTTATATTTTTTTTTATATTCTGAATATATTTTGTATTTTGTCAAAAAAGTATTTATCTTAAAATGTTTTTTTTTTTGTGTATAAAATTTATGTACTTTGGGACAGTGAAGCAGAGTTAGGACAGTATTTTTTTTTTTGTTTCATTTGTTATTTAAAGTTAATCCATTGTTTTTTATGTTTCAAAGTTATTCCAACATTTTTTGAATACTATTTTTTTTTATTTGTGCTTGTAATTTTTTTTAACAAATGTTGTAATTTTGGTTTAATTGTTAGTAATTAAATAAGAAAAAGGAATTTCGGGACATGCGAAGCAATAAATTTATGGACAAGAAGTGCGTGAGAAGAACGGACAGAGCGCTTGATATACAGTCCGCTTTTTAATATAATGTTTAAAAGTAATATAATTGAGAAAATAAATCTGGGACACTTGTATATGCAGTTATTTTACAATATAGCACTTGACTTGAGTGTAAAAATTTGTCATGTAATGCGTTCTTACGAATTCTTGTAAATGTATTAATAAAAAAAATAATAGAAATGGATTATGTTACATACAATAAAGATATTCAGATCAAGATTTGGATTAAGCGATATAACATACCGTCTATTCTGAATGTCTCATATCTTCGTGGTACAAAGAAAACGAGCTGTATATTTACATTACATGCGGTGAGTCTACTAAGTATGCCAATATGGGAGATGTAATGATCTTAAAGGTATAGAAAAATAACAGCATATAGATAATAATTATTTGTCATGTTTACTTATTCAAATGGAGTGTGATATTCAAACATCGTGAAGTGCGTATGTGTGAAATAAAATATTAAATAGATAATTCACTTTTACATAAAAAAAATTGGGTGCGTATCAATAAATCATAGATTACATTCAAATCGAGCTTGCTATTATTTCACAACCTTTTGGTGCGTGATTGTCTCTTCTCGTGCGTAAACTACTAATAAACACATTATATATTTTATAATGGATGTCTTTGTCTTTTTTATATACATTTATATTTTCTCTTCTTTATTTTACATTAATTGATACTACAATTCACTGTTTTAGTGTTTAATACTGTGTAATGTCAAAATTTGTGAATTTTGAGTCATAAACTCCATTGGATTTATCTGGTCGAAGTGTTTTTGCTTTCTGTCAACTTGACACACAAACCAAGAATAACTTTTATTCTATATAATATGTCTGACTAAATGATGCGTTGTGAAAGAGTTGCGTTGTGATGCATTGCAATAAACTCACTCTCAGTTTATTGATTGTATTCAATATGAAGATACTTTATGAAAATGTTTGTAATCAATGTAAAGTAAATAATGAATAAATAAATAAATAAACATTAAATATTGAATGGGTCCATTATAAATTATTTTAATTTTATCGGGAATACTGTCTGTGAATACTAACCACGGCTAAAACATTTTTTTTTTTGTAAAAAAGAAATGGACTTAACAAATTTAAAAAACTGGAAGTGGTTTGTACCAAATGCAAATCTTCGTTGGCATCTTACAAACCTCAAATTGATATATATATTCCTAAAAATAAACTGCAGTCTTCTCTCACTTTATTACTCAACTGAGGGTTTTCAAAATCTTTAAACTAAACATTATTGTAAGATATTTGGTTCTACTCTTGAGACTAGACAATGGATAAATCTTGCGAATGGGAGAAGTGTCGGGAATTTTTTTTTTAAATTTGTAACGCTGATGAAGAAAGGCACATCGTCGTTGGATCAATGAAACCTCTTATGTGTCAATTTTTTTCGAATATGAGATATTGGTATCAAACGATTCGTCTCGTCGGGCCGAACAATTTGGTACCAATATCTCATCTTCGAAAAAAATTGACACATAAGAGGTTTCATTGATCCAACGACGACATACTTTTTATTCGGCAATTTTAACAGAAGTAGGAATAATATTTCGTTCACAGAAAAAGACAAAAATCATAGATAAAACCGTGCGGGCTCAGGGTAGCCACACTCAGCATATTATAATATATTATGTTTTGTAACAGACCGTCTATTTTTAAGAGTGACAATTTGACGTTTGTAAGATACCTGAACAAGATAATATAGTGAGTTACAATCCATTGGATTGGTCTGCAACCTCTTTAGTTCTACGTTTGTGCTACAGTTCATGTCCTTTTTCAGTCGGTCCATATAGTTGTCACTTGGTCGGCCTCTACCATTACCGCTTTCGGTCTTGCCCTCCGTGATGGTGATGGGTAGGCCTGGGTGCCTGATGTTGCGGCCAATCCAGTTAGCTCGTTGTCGGTTGATTCTTTTAAGGAGTTGCCTTCTTTCGCCTATGTTGGAAGTAATTTTGATTTAGCACGGAATTAGTACACCAATATAGTGAAGTGAATGATAAAAAATATTAATAGGTGATAATCCTAATATGACTATTTTACAGTATGTAATTATGCTTATTCTACTAATACTTATTGAAAATAACTGAGGAATTAACAAAATATGCAGTTACTATTTTTACCAATTAGTATTTAAAGATATAATATACATGTTTAATAATTAAGATAGATTTACTAGATTGTTGTGTGTACAGAGGTTGGTACCTAAATAAATGACTTGTGTTTTTGTAACCGATTGAAATTTTGATAGTAATTTTTCTCTCAATACTATTTTCCTTGATAACTAAATACTCTAGTTATATTTGAATAACAGACCAATATTTATGTAGTAATGTTTCTCACAATAGATTCTTCCTATGACAGTGAAACGGACGCATTAGGAAAATCTCACATTGAGGTAGCACAATCAGCACAGATTTGCTGTTGTGACTAAAGCAGTCTTGTTTCTACTCTGTACTCCTTAAGGAAAAAGAATTGTGACTGATTAATTCTTCAGTTTTTGCCTCGATTATGAGCGAAAATATTGTTACGAGCAGATTTTTATGTGTAAAAAAAATACTATTTCCACATACTGTATGAAAATACTTAATTTATTTTTAAATTTTAATCCAGGAAATGACCCGAGTCCAAAAAAGGGTACCGGCCTCATTGTGAGATAGTTAAGTGGAGATAATAGTACTTACGATTTAATGCCGTACCAAGGAAAAAACAGTATCACACTCTTATCAAATTTAATGTTAGACTAAATTAATATTCAGATTCTTTCGCTTAGGATGATCATCCAGAGTGTCAGGGTCAAAGCAGTTCGTCGAAAGTGAACACATCTATTCACACTTGTTCATCCTACGCTTTCACTGCCATGTCAACACTCACGTATGTCATGTTATGTGTGGTTAAACAAATAAATAAATGAAAAGTAACAGTTATTAAAAATTAAAATAAATTCAAGTATATAATTCTCGATAGTATGATAATTTTGTATATGATTCTGACTTCCAACACTAATTCATAGAGAATAAGACAAATAATAGGATAAATTTGTTTATGGTCGTTTCAGTGAAAGGACCTTTCATCAAAGTTACATATGTATGAGATATTCGTGGTTAGATAGAACAAATCACTCGATAGTGATAATCTCGCCACTGCATATTGCCATAGTTTTTTTTAAATTTTATATTGTTACAATAAAACAATACTACAATAAAGATCAGCTGTACTACTAGATGGCATATTTAAAAGATTATTCGTGCATAGATAAAGCAGAGTACTTCTTTTTTCCTTGGTATATATCGAGCCTTGCATAGTCCTCCAAATAAAAATAATGATTTACATGTATTTCCATACATAAACATAATTTTAAAGATATATTAATGTATATTTTTAATACAGCACATGTATAATAATTATTATAAAATATTGTACATCTTATAAGCAATAATAGCAGTTGTGAACAGGGCTTTATATAATTATCTAATATTTATATTGTATTGTAAGCACGAAAACCGGCCTTAAGATTTTTGAACATTTTTATTTTTGTTACGCACCTAAAAGTTTATTATTTTTTAATATATTATGTTTTTATTAAACTCCTATCCCATACAACGAATTTGTTGCATTTTTATTTATACATTATATATTTCAAAAGATTTTTTTTACTTGTAACACTTCTATAGATAAAGTAATATTATTATTATTATTAGGTATAGACAATTTGCACTTTTATAATGTTACTATATGAAAAAAAAAGATAAATATTACATCAGTTACCAGTATGAAAAAGTATTAATAACATTAAAACTTAAAATTAAATAATACATATTGTCATTCCAATTTTTCTTTTGCAATTTGGGATCAATTCTTTTGCATTCCTTGTGTTTTTTTCTACTAATTTTTAATAATATATTTTTACCACATCTATGGACATTTTTATCATTTATCATCATCTATGTCGTCCTATCTATCCCTTAATTTTGAGGACCGTGACCATCAATATTTAAACCATAAATGTCTATATGTTTTTTAAATACATTGTCTTTTTTTTAGATTACAAAGTTTCCCCTTGAATATGAAAATTCGCCCTTTGGAGTCAAATTTGTTATCATTGTTTTTTTTTTAAACAAATTTGTTGCCCTTGTGTAGTAGTAATAACACAGTTTGCCTTTTTGACATTAAGGTTTACTATTCTTCATTAGTGTTGCAATTATGAAAAATAAAACGTTTCATTTTTTATTATAAAACGCTGTACAAATGGCAGATGTGTTGTCATTTAGCAAAGTGTATCAGTCAATCCCAATTATTTATTTATTACATATATTCACGGTCAAACCTTTTTACATGTTAACCCCATACAATAAAAGACAAGTATTTATTGCTTGGGTTTTATGAAAAAGGTGAATCTCCATTTTTGAGTGAATACACATTTTTTACAACAAAGAATAGAACATCAAGTCATTTTCTAATATAAATATTTTTAATTTTGCCTTTTTATGTCACTGTATTTTCAATGTATTTACTATTGATGATTTTATTTTGCAAAATTGATAATTTTTTTTTTTACAAAATGTTGATGATACAATGGTAATTTCATAGGCTATTTGATATATCGTAGTAGTGTTGTTAATACATTTATACACACTTTTTTTTAACGAAATATAATAAATAAACAAATATAAACTGATATATATAAAATAAATTAAAATGTGTATGTCGTCAATGCTTTGTGAGTGATTGTGAATTGTTTTTTTATTAAGTATATATTTAAATAAATTTAAATTGAAACATTAATGTAAGCTATATCTATATTGCGTACTATCATGGCGTTTCCTGTAAATGGAGTAACCAACTGACGCCCTTTGTAGTTTTTAATATATAAATATGTAACGTCTTTACTGGGCCATTTGATTAAAAAACAATGTTTGATTAGATTTATTGTTGAAATGAAATAATAACCTAGTTATTTTTAACTAATATAATAACAAAAATAATTGTTTTTTTTTGTATTGTTTTTGAGAATTTTAAAAAAATTCGTGTGCATGAGAATTTAGTAATTTTTTTTTCATTTTATTATTATTATTTAGTTGGCAAATATGAAATCTTTTCATTAATATTGAATATATTTTTATTTGTAAAAATAATATAGACTCGACTTAAAATATGAAACATTTTTCAGCTATGTCAACACTTAGTCAATGTGCCAATCAATAAAATGGTAAGATTTTTTTTATTCAAAATCATTCTTTTTCATATATAAATATAAAACAATTCAGAATATAATATATAAAACAATAAAGAATAAATATATAAACCAATACAGATGAAAAATATTATTTTATTTTGACACTTTATTTTTTAAGTATTAAAAACAATATCAGAGTTTTATTTTTTATATATTAAATAAGTTAATGCTTTATTTTTTAAGTGTGTTAATAATTAAAAAAAAAACAAAAACTTGGATAATTTGTATTTATTTATATTTTATTATCATTGTTGCTAAAAAAAAATAATAAATAATAAAATTTTGTTACTTAGAATGTACAATACTGTTTTGTACCCAGTGTAATATTAAATATACCCAAAAATAATTTATTTTTACTCTACGAAATATTTATTACTACAAAAGTTTCAAAATAGGAACACATTTTTTTCTTGTAGGTACCTTTATTGGCAAGGCCCTAAAAGTTTTGCTTATAAACCATAGACACACGTTACGAACCAGATTACATGTTGAGAATTATTTTATTGGTAAAATCACCCTTATGTTCACATTTGGCGAATATCGCCAGGCGAATTTAAATATATGTATATGGCCAGGCGAAAAAACAAAATTCGACGGACATCCATTGATCGTCACACCTGTTCCCACAGTCCACCGATATAGAAACGATCTGTCAGATGCGCTTTGATTTTGTCATTGTTTTCAAAATGGCGGACGTCAAGATGGAGGTCGCGAAGTGTTTATTTTTAGTCGAAAATGTTATAGTAGAGGTTATAAGGCGCCTTTTAATTAAGGAAACAAATGCCACAAACCAACAACAAAGATAACAGCTGTCACGAAGCGGGAAAAATTATAAAATTTATAGGTTATAAAGTTTTTACCATAGATACGGACGCCGCGCACATCTACGCATGCACAAATCGCTCCACCAAATTGAAATATTGAAAGGTGGTCAACTTGAGACAATATCGTTTCCACTGGTTTTTATCGTATCAGACCAGCTGTCATTTTGTTCACACGGTTCAAATGGCTGACGATATTTTGGCGTTCTGGCGATATTCTGATGTCCAAATGTGAACACCACATTAGACAGTACCACAGGAATAATTTTTCTTGTAAAATAAGTTACTAAGGATGACTACATTGTAGTTGAAAACGTAACAAATAAATTATTCTTTCAGAGAAACAAAAAATTTAATATTTTTTATGATGCACTTTTGCCCATGATACGTAATGTAATGACTTTCGTATACAGTCGATTCCGCTTAATTGGGACACATTGGGACTTGGGTATTTTGTCCCAATTAAGTGAATTTCACATTTTCTTTAATTCATTTATTTGGTTTTGGCAACTCAGACCATTAACCAGTAATACACACATAATATTAAAAAATGCATATTTTTTTTCAATAATTTTATTTTATAAACTCTTGGAAACTGTAAATTACATATAGGTAATATAAATTATCATATAAGTAAATTACAAATATGTAATATAAACTTTTAAGAAGAAAAAAAAATTCCTAATTATAATAATAAATGGGTAGGTACCTACATACAATTTAATTTGATGCAAAAATGAGTCAAGTGTAGTCTGTCTTTTGTTTTTGTAACGTTTCTTTGCACATATTTTTTCTTGAGAATATGTGTAACATAATATATGTGCTGTGATCTTAAATTTACTGTCCCAATTAAGCAGAATGTTGTCCCAATTAAACATATAAATTTATTGGTTTCTTGGTTTGGTTGTTATGTTAAATTGTTTATACATGTTTCTGTTTTTTGAGATTTGTCCCAAATTAGCGGCTGTCCCAATTAAGCGGAATCGACTGTACTTTTTTAATGCCGGAAAGTGAGAGGAAACTGGTGTTTCTCAGAATAAGCAATTATTATGAGCCTTGCCCTAATAAGTATTTGGTTTCTTTTGTACAAATATATATTTAGATATTTTTTGCAGAAATATATATATAATTAAATACTATATGCTGTATGATTTATTTATATTTGTCACAAACCCGTATATTTAATAAATATTACCTAATAATTTTTATACTTGCATCTATTTTGATTGATATTTTTTATTTATGATAAATAAATAAAATAAACACTTTTTATTTAGTGTAAACAGCACTGGTATAAATTATAATATAAATATGTAATTTACAGCTTAAATATTTATAAAATCATTTTGTAAACTGTAATTATATATGTTTTTTTAATAATATATTGTTTAAAACATTTTCAAGTGTTTTGTTTTTCCGTCTATCTGTAACATCAGGTATAAATAAAATAGAATTTCATCATTGTTCATTTCTATAATTTATTTATTTATTGATACATCAACGGCCCACTAGCCTTTTAAAAGTAAGGTTGGCACAATTTGAATTATCTATTTATATATTTTTATATTTGACGTTGTGGATCTGGACTCTTACATTTGTGACTACAAAAATGATGTAATTTGATATTTTGTTTTTACTTTGATTGTTTTTTTGATTGATTGTGTTTGAAATTGTAATAAATTTGATTAAATGTATGTATGACGAGTCCAAGTGCCTGCATAACAGGGGCCTAGGGACAATTAGAAACAATAAACAATAGTTCAGAGGATAAAAGGAATTTATGGATTCTCAGAATTAGAATGAGCACTTACGAGAGCACAGTTTGAAATCGGTGAAATACAGATTCACACAGAATCTTCAAAGACACTGTCTTAAGAATCGGGCTGTGGACAAATTTATTTATTTATTTACATCTTCAACAGGGATACAAACAGTCATATTATAAATAGTGTTGAACAGAGTAATACAAAAACCATAAGTGGACCAGCAAAGTCCCCTAATATTACCAGTATGCTAATTACAATTTATAGTTTTCAATAAACAATAAAGTCAAGCATGTGGGATTCACAACGGTTAATCATTACTTCAACACCCCAGAATGCTTTGCCTATTCAGCGTGTTGTGGCGCTAGTAAAGTTTTGCTTTGTCTATTCAGCATGTGGTGGCGCTAGTAAAGCTTTGAAAATCCTCGACGGGGTGGCGGTAGTGTATAGCAGATGAAGCGAGTTAACACGATTGTATGTCTCCTCGAGTCCTCGCCGGTTTGAATGGGTAGGTAGAAATTAGAATGGTTTATGTCAACGGACAGGTAGGCACCATGTGGAGAAATGAAACAGAAATTTCGTTTAAATTCTTTAAATAAAGAAATTCAACGAAATTTCTGTTTCATTTCTCCACATGGTGCCTACCTGTCCGTTGACATACCTACACCATTCAAACCGGCGAGGAGACATACAATCGTGTTTACTCGCCTCATCTTGTGGCGACTAGCCACGCACCTACCAAATTTCACCTATATTTATTTGAATGCTTCTTTATTTAGATGTTTCTAGAAGAAAACTAAAAAGTTCAACAACACTCAGCTGCTAACCATCTTCCATAGAACTTCATTTCTTACATTTTTAACAATCACTTTTTATATTTCTTTATATAATAAATATTCTTCATAAATTCTAAATAGTGTATCACTCTATAGTAGTGGTATCTATAATCTGCTATACACTACCGCCACCCCGTCGAGGATTTTCAAAGCTTTACTAGCGCCACCACACGCTGAATAGACAAAGCAAAACTATACTAGCGCCACCACACGCTGAATAGGCAAAGCATTCTGGGGTGTTGAAGTAATGATTAACCTTCACAACAATCAGGGTTTTTACAAAAAAATAAAAAACATCCATCCATCCATACCATCACGCCGCTTCCCTCGCGGGGTAGGCAGAAAGGATCGAGCGCCACTTCCTTCTATCCTTGCATACATCTTTCGCTTCCGTCACTGTCATACAATTCCTCATGCATGCTCTCCTGTTCAATGTGCTCAACACGTGACCGTCCTGTAGGATTTGATTTAAATGATCTTGCCATTTAATCCTCGGACGTCCGCGTCTCCGAGCACCATTCCTCTCAGCCAAATATATCTTCTTAGTCATTCTGTCCTCATTCATTCTTTCCACGTGCCCAAACCATCTTAACTTATTTACATTCATCTTTGTTATTACACCAACTTTCATTCCACATTCCTTTCGTATATCACTGTTACGCACACGATCTCTCAGACTCTTGCCACACATCCTTCTCAACGATCTCATTTCCACTGCATTTATGCCACTTTCATCCTTTTTTAACCATGTCCACGTCTCACTTGCATACATAAGTGTTGGCACTAAGATAGCAGAGTGCACCAACCTTTTAGCTGTGGTGGATATGTTTCTATTTGCAATTATTGGTCGGATTGCACCATTTACCTTATTGCCAGCAACTTTTCTCCTTTCAATATCGCTTTCACACTTCCCATCTCTCGTGAACAAACTACCTAAGTACACACATTCGTCAACTTGCTCTAACACTTCGTTGTCAATCATTACCTGGCATACTGTTCTCTCACTTCCTCTTTCAAACACCATGATTTTTGTCTTTTTTGCATTCATTCTCATACATACAGGAAATTCTCATTCATACATACATACAGGAAATGGAACAAGTTCTTCTGTATTGGTTGTTACAGAACACCAATTCATTTAATAACAGCTGCTATGGTGTGGCCATTGCACGTTGTCCTATTATATCTAATAGGTCTATGCTATTGCATCTAAAATAATTTGCTCTATGGACCTAGTTGTTGATGATTTGACATTCAGAGTAAAGTAGGTGTTTATCTCTTAAAATTTCTCAGTTGCAAATTTAAATTGAAATAAATATGTATACAGTCGATTCCGCTTAATTGGGACACATCGGGACTTGGGCATTTTGTCCCAATTAAGAGAAGTTCACTTTTTTTTAATTATATTATTTGGTTTTGGCAACTAAGGCCATTAACCAGTAATATGCACATGAAATAACAATGCATATTTTTTTTCAATAATTTCATTTTATAAACTCTTGAAAACTGTAAATTACATATAGGTAATATAAATTATCATATAAATTACAAATATGTCTAATATAAACTTTTAAGAAAAAAAATTAATCCTAATTTAAATAATAAATGGGTAGGTAGGTACATACAATTTAATTCTTGTAGGTACATGTTTTTTTTTGAGAATATGTGTAACATAATATGTTCTGTTTTATTCAGTGGCGGCTCGTGACCTCCAGTTTTGGCAGGGCAAAAAAAAAATCTCTAATTTTCGAGATAGAAAATAACTTTTTTCTCGTTCTATTTAAATGTTTAGTTTATTTTCGTTATTCCTCAGAATTGATTTGACGTGCGCTTAGTATTATCACAGTCATTTGGTGTGTGTGATAGTGGGGGTAGATGGATTCTATAAACCATGAAATAACATACAATACCTAAACAATTGCCTGCCTTATACAATCATTATATTTTGCAACATACTGTATAACGTTCTTCATATTAGGATCATACAACATGTTAATATTAATAAAAGATATCACATACCAATTTTTTATAAATAAAATCCATTCGACGATGTTTCGCTCCAGCAAAGGTGTCGATAACTTTTTGATTGAAATCATGCATTGAATTTATCATTTTCTTTTCAATGGATAACATAGCTAATGCATTTAGTCTATCTTGATTCACAGTGTTCCTCAAAAATATCTTAACTCTTTTAAGCGTAGAAAAACATCTTTCGCTTTTAACAGTTGTCATTGGCAAAGTCACTATAATTGTCAAAAATTTTACACACTCCGAAAATATTTCACACAAGTTATTTTCCTTTATCTGTAATAAAGGCATTGCAACACTAGTACACCATAATCTTCTCTACTGTAAAGAATTTCAAATTCTGTTTAAAACTTAATCCTATTAATGTTTGGGTATTCTGTAATGGTTATCATATACTCTTCCACTGGATTTTTTTTACAATACGCGCTAAAATACTTTGTAATAAAAAGTTTTGTCGCAAATAAATGACCCGAAAATTGAAATTTATCCTTACACTTTGTTATGATGTTAACACAATAATTAATAATTTATTAAGACAAAAATTTAATAACATCGCACGATTATGACGTGCTGTTCAATTCCTAGGAAAACCTGTAATAGGTGTATTATCACACTAAGTACACAAAATTGCCAATTTATTAACAACACCAATGTTTGGCTATAACTATATTATTACAAAAAATAGGTGTAAAGATAGTTCTAATAATGAGAGCAAAATTTTTCTTATACAAAACCGACGATGATAATAACAAAATTATATAAAGGTAGGGACTGTATCGCATCAGAACTCCAACTGAAAGACTAAAAGTGTTCATGCTATTCATTGAATATAAGAAAGATTTTTGTCTAAATATTAATTATTAACATGTGTTTCCACTTTGCAATAGAATGCATTCAATCTATTCACACGATATAATATAATTATAATTTGTATCGAATATCACACATGTGACGAACCTTTCGATGCAAGTCAATAGTGAAACATCAGAAGGGATAAAACAAACACATAAAAGTAAATGTATTTGTCATTGTTTTTACTACATTGTTGATTTTACTTAGTTATTTGAAAAATGTATTTGTCTTGTCTGGTTTCACGAAATGTGTAGAAAAAATATTTTTTTGGAGTCAGATAATATACGTGTTTTTATCAGCAAACCATTGCTAATGTACACGACAATATTTGTTAGTGAGTATATGTGTTGTCCCTTTTGCCTCTAGAATATCACTGTATCGATAAGTTATATTCGAGATAATCTCCCTAGGGGCAAGCTTTAGAGTTGCCCCGATATCATTAAAATCTTCATATAAAAAAAACAGTAAGCATGTAACTACCTACTAAAAATCTTCATACATTCTTTGGGCAAGTCAAAAATTGTCCCGAGATGACATATATATTCGTACCTATTAGGTGACAAGACTGAAGCGTTACATATACATACATACTTGTGCGTGTGTCAGTATGCAACTTGCAACAGATATGTATATTATACAGTACCTACTACGCAGCGCAGAGATCCAGTATATAGATTGCATCGTAGTAGAATTTTTAATTTTTCTGATATTGTTTTATGATTACAATGAAATGATTGGCGGGTCATTGCCCACGCTGCCCATATGAACAAGCCGTCACTGGTTTTATTAATTGTGTCGGTGCACACGTAGTAGAATTCCATAATAATGCAATTTGAAACAAGTGTTCCTTTCTACTATTGTAATTAGAAATAAATAAAAATCGTAATAATAACTTAATAAATGAGCAGATAAATATTCATAGGACTCCATTACTAGATATATTCAGAACTTGAAACAAGTAATTGACTACATAAAAATATTTTTTACTAATTCACATAATTTTAAATTCTTTCCTTTTGATAAAATTACACTTAAGATAATAATAATACAGGTAATATTTAAACCTTTGTTTGATTGGTTGCAATATTAAGGAAGATAAAATTTGGAATATCCCATAATAATGATGAATACTAATATCTAAGCTGTTGTTTATTTGGTTGCAGTATTAAGAATAATATAATTTGAAATATTCTGTAATAATGATCAATACATTAATAATAATAGTACAAACAAAGGGATAATAAATTTTTTACCAACTCACATATTTTTAAATCCTTTCATTATGATAAAATCTTAATAATAATAATATCAATAATCAACCAACTAATTTTTATATTTGTTTACATTCAAACATAATACATAGATAACATTAAATATAATACCATAAATTTCCAGTAAGTTACATTGTTCATAATAGGCCAGATAATGACTTTATAATGAATTTCTTTTGTAGTAAACACTATATAAACAGATGAATAGTTGTAAACAATTCAGATTGATAATGACCTCATAAGTCGAAAGACGTCTCTCTGCGAATTAAAAAACAATAGTAGAAAGGAACACTTGTTTCAAATTGCATTATTATGTTCTGTTTTCTTAAATTTGCTGTCCCAATTAAGCTGAATGTTGTCCCAATTAAACATATAAATTTACTATTGGTTTCTTGGTTTGGTTTCTGTTCTTTGAGATTTGTCCCAAGTAAGCGGTGTCCCAATTAATCGGAATCGACTGTATTAGGTACTTTGTTTTACGACATTCTTAAATGTTAAAAGCCTAGAATAAACTCCGTTTAGGAGAAAATACAGTAACAAACAATATTATTATTGTTATTCGACATATTCATTCACATTCGACATTCGACATCTTTTTAAAATTAATTGTGGCGCATGGTATTGGATGATAGCTGATCTCTGAAAGATTAATCTTTTTTTTTTTTAACTTTAATTATGTAGTTATTGTCTGTTTTGTGCTTCTATGTTTATAAAATAAAAAAAAAAAATAAAAAAAAATAAGGCAAATGTTCAGGTTTATATTTCCTTCACCTGGCAACACTATAGTACATACATACATACATCTTCTTCCCCTTGTCCTAGTTGGGTCGGGGGCCCATTGCGCCTAGGTACCTCCTCCAGAGATCCCTGTCCACCGCTGCTTCCAGGACCTCTGGCCACTCCAAACCAAGTCTTTCATCACACAAGTTTGACACCTGCCCTTGCCAGCTTCTTCTAGGGCGGCCCACCGGTCTTCTGCCATCTCCCACAGCCTCCAAAGATCTAAGTGGTAGTCTGTCCTCTGGCATGCGGAGAACGTGACCCAGCCATCGCAACTGCGACCTCTCTATATGCAGGAGTACCGGTTCCACATTGAGAGCCTCACGAACATACGTATTCCTTATACGGTCTCTCAATGACACACCAGCCACTCCCCTGAGGAACCGCATTTCCGCTGCCTGTAACCTTGATCTCACGCTCTCCGTGAGCATCCAAATCTGGTGTCCATATGTGAGGATAGGGCGGTAAATTGTCTTAAATATGGCCATTTTCGTCCGTTGGGTCAGCTTGGATTTATGTATTATCGGGTTTTTAAGCGCTTTCAGCACATTTCCTGCCGACACAATCCTCTTGTCTATGCACGCTGTTTGTCGACCATCTGCTGAGAACTCTACTCCTAGGTATTTGAATGTCGAGATCTGTTTGAGTTGGGCCCCGTTCACATGTACCGCACACTGCACTTCCTCTCGGCTTATAACCATTACTTCCGATTTAGTCGTGCTTATACTCATGCCAGCTCTATTTGCCACCGACTCGAAACTACTCAACCATTCTTGCATACCACTCTGAGATGAAGTTAGTCTTACTATATCGTCAGCAAACAACAATGTTTTTAGATTCATATTACCTACTGTTATCTGATCGGGAGTTTCGCTCTTTATGTAAGACTATAGTAACCATATATTATTTTTCTTCTATGATTTTATCTATGCTTCTCTGTTAACTGTGTTAGCACTGGTGTTAAATAAAGAAATATATTAATATCTGAAGTAATCTGCGTTTATTTGGATTTAATGGTATTGTGGCGGAGCAACGTGATCTATCCGAGATTATCGAGAAGCATGATGAGAGATAACACATTTTCAAGGTTAACTTTAATTACCTAGCTAGTTAAAACTTTTATAAATTCTCAATAGAGGGCGATGAATATTTCCATGTACTGATAGTGTTTGGGATCTGTTGTGAGAATAGCTAGCCAGAGAGATTTCAGATCGGCTCTGAAAGTTAGACAACATCTCCTAGTTTTAAGTACTAATCATCATACTAATCTTATTGTTAACTTATCTCATTTGGTGAATAAAATTCGTGAAAGTTTTTTTTCATGTAAGTAAATCAATCTTTCATTTCGTTCCTAAATGATCACAACTTCTCATTAATACATAATTGGAATCAGATTAATTAATTTTCTATTATTGCAAATCCTTCTGTTAGTTTATATGGAGTTGGTAAAAAATATGTACACGGTGAATCTGTGATAATATTTTATTTCTAATTGAGCAATCATTATACTCAATAACACAAAACCAACACCCCATATTATCAACCTCCTCATGACAGCGCCTCGGTTTCAGAATTGGGTGGTATGTATATGTATACACACCCCAAGATTAACTTCTCATGAAGGAGTTTGACTTGGAAAAACAATTGTTCAATGTTTTTATATCTTGTAGCTAACTTTTTACTTGTTAAGTATTTTGCCACAGCGATCAAAACACCTCCTCCTCTCGACTTACTACTAGTTTTTGAATTGCGATCAAGTCTGTACAAATTATAATTTAAAAAACCTCACTCGGGAGAACCAATGAAAGCATCCAGCCAAGTCTCTGAAAGTAAAATAATGGCATTGTTTGCGAATAAAAGAGACTGGCGTAGTTCGCTAAGATTTGTTTTTAGGCCCCTGATATTTTGATGGTAGAGTGTAAGTTTTTTTAATTGCTTGAATTGCTGTCATCGATTATTTTTGGACTACCTTTAATGAATAAATTTTTTTCGCTGTTTTGGATCCTCCCATTTAGCTCTTCCTTTAGTTTCAAAAATAAGTTGAGTTGAATAACCGTTTGATCTCGATATACTTTAATACTCCTTGGAATCTTCAATTTGATCTTCATTATCTCCACAGCTTGATTTTGATGTTTCAGTGATACTGTAATAGGACGAGGTCTAATGCTGCTCTTCTTCCCCAACCGAAAGCACCTTAAATCAGTTATTGATATTGTCTGATCCACTTATTTCAATAATTATAGATCCTGTTTCTATCGTCATTCATGATGTCCTTCTGTCTCGATTGTGCACTTTCCTCCAAGTTACATAGTATAATATTTTTTCTTCTTCTGCTCCTCTCCTCAATCTCGTTTGCAATAGAGTCGATTTCTATGATATCCCCCTCGACACCATTATTCTCGAGTTTATTAACTATGACTTCCAAATTGTTTATTCTTTCCGTTAATAATGTATTCTCAGTTATAAGGTCGTCAATGAGTGAGAGTTTCGTAGAAAATTCGTTCATTTTTAATGTTAGATCATGATTTTGAGAGGATTTCAGAGGGACGAAAGGTTGTACCAGCTGAGAGCTGATAGTCTGACCACCTTGAAATAAGGGGTCGGAGATCCCGGTGATCTAGAAGTCTGAAGTGGATCTGTAAGGAGATGCAGAGATAGGTCGGATCATGCGAGAGGGCTGATCGGAGAGGTAAGAGAGGGAGGTTATGAAGTGTGCCAAGACTCCCTGGAGAACGCCATGAGATATCTGTATTGTGAATGAGAAGACCCTATGTAACTACATACCTCTCAGTTAATGTTTTGTTGTATGTATGTATGTTATGATGATTGCGCAATTGTTTCTTGTAAATTAGATTTGTAATTAAATGTGAGAATATAAAAAAAATAAATGGGTTATTAATTGAATTTGTAAATATATTTATATTTATAATTGTGGGGAGTACCTACCTTACCTATGACGGCAGTGGCGTAGCTAGGGTCATCTGCGCCCGAGGACATAGCACAAAGTTTGCGCCCCTTCTCGGAGCCCCCAAGAAAATTTTGAAATTTTACGGTTAATATGATTCATTTTCGAAGCATCAATCTGGTGTTTTAATGAAATAGAATAGACTAATAATTCTCTATACGATTGTAAACAATTTAGCCAGACAAATGTAAAACTTTACATATTGAAAAAGGTAAAATTTAAGAATGTCAGGACATAGCTTCAAATTATCAAATAAATAATCTTAACAATAATGAAGTATACAAATACTTAGGTTATCCGCAATCTAAAAATCTAAATCACACTAAAATCAAAAACAATTTAACAAATGATTTTAAAGATAGATTAAATAAAATATTTAAATGTGATCTATCAGTCAAAATATAGTAAAAGCAATAAACTCGTGAGCTATTCCATTTTCAACATACTCATTTGGCATTATAAAATGGTCAAAAACTGATACCAAATTTAAATAAATAAGAAAGATTAATAAGAACACAATTAACAAAAAATAGATATCACCATCTCAAAAAATAGACTCTGTCTAGGATTATAGGAGGAAGAGGAATTGTTAAAATTTACTCTTTACATAATGATCAAATTGAATCTCATGAAACATTTTTCAAAAATAAACAAAATAATTCTATATGACATAAAATGACGAAAGAGTGAGTCCGCGAATAAAATATTTAAATATTTTGTTAGAATCTTTTTTTTTAGAATCTTGGGGTTGGAAAGAACTTCATGCCAGACACCTCAATGATCTCAACCAATCTCATGTTGACAAATATGCGTCAAACAGATGGTTGACCATTGGGGAATTGTATGGGAAAACCGAGAGTTTTATATTGGCTATTCAAGATCAAGTAATAAATACAATAAATTACCAAAAATACATTATAAAAAATTAAAATATAACTACGATTCATGTAAAAAATGTCTGGCCAAACCGGAAACAATACAACAGTTTCGGGTTGTTCTACTATCGCTCCAACTGAATATACTAATAGACATAATCATATTGCAAAAATCAAACATCAAAGTTTAGCGATTAAACATAATTTAATAAACTCGCGAAATTTAATACCATACTATAATTATATAAAACCCGGAAAAGGTTTGAGAAAATCAATATATAGGATCTATTATGATAAAATAATAATATATAGACAAATACATCATAATAGAGCCGATTAATAATATTAGATACATGATAAACAAAATAAAATTACGTGTCTAATAGATATCACTGTCCCAAATACGCATAATATACAAACAACCGTCGCAGAAAAAATAAGTAAATATAGGTACGGAACTAACAGGAGAAATAAAAAAAATTGGCATTCTAAAATAGGTCCGTTTACATAATACCATTAGTAATATAGGCTACAGGGTAAACTCCAAAATCTTTGATAAATAATTTGCAAAAATTAGATTCACCTGTAAATTTACATATTAAAATTCAAAACATATCAAATATGTATAAGATATATTTTGTTATAGTATTAGGACGACACAGTCAATTAAAACACAACTGAGTTTCTCTGTAAGTAAAGAAACGACATTTAATGTTATTAATCACAATGTCGATTCCTAAATCACAACCAAATTATTATTCGTTCTATTAACAAAATTAGTTTTTATAAATTGCTTTATCATGACAGCTGAGATTATAAAAAAAAATACACCAGCTATGGTCAACCATACACTGGCGTGCACGTGTATTTTGAAGCTCTGGATTTCAGATAAGATATTTGGTTAAATATTAAATATTTAGAGTTTAATTTGTTCATGTACTCTGCACATAACAGGTATTTATAATTTGATTACTAAATTGTGGATCCTGATCATCATTATTCATCGATTTATGCCCTTTTTTTTTTCTTTGTTTCGCTATAATTTTGTGGCGTAATTTTTGGCGAATATTTTTGTTTGTATGTAAAATTTATTTCATTTCGCTGTTTTTTTTTTCTGTCGAAATTTTTGCCAATAATTTAATTGTTTTTTATTTGTTTCGCTGAAATTTTTTCATACTGTAGGTACTTATTTTAGGTACCAACATGGACGAAATCCCTCCTAAACCTCCGATTCCCCCGGACCCGCCGGAGGAAAACAGGAAAAGAAAACGGAGTGACGATGCGCAATTGATACCAAAAGGGATCTCATCTGATAGTGTTTTCGAAAATAATTCGTCCCAAATTGGGAAAACAAAGGAGACACCATCTGTCTCTCACACTCCCACTATACGAGAATACTTTTACGATTCTAAGTCTGTAGGTCCGTTTACTGTTTTTGTTCAATATGCAGACACTAAAACTACTGCACCATTGCATCCTATGCAATTGGGAAAAATCCTTTTCTCCAGAAATGTACAGGGTGTCGTTAATGGGTCTATCAAATCGGAAGGTAAATATAAAGTATCAGTAGCATTCTCTTCAGCAAATCATGCCAATTCATTTTTGAAAAATGCGTTTGTTCTTTCTAACTCTCGATACAAAGCTTTCGTTCCTTCTTTCCTTTCGTACCGCATGGGTATCATAAGGGGGGTAGACGAGGATTTATCTGAGGAGGAACTAAAAAGTGCCATCTCAGCCGGAAACCCTAAAATGGATATCGTGAAGGTGAGGCGCCTTGCTTATAAGGATAGACAATCAGAAACCATTTGTTGGAAACCATCCCGATCAATTGTCATCACTTTTGCCGGACAGTCTCTACCCAATCAGGTTTATATTTTTTATAGCTCGTTTAGAGTAGACCTATATGTATTACCGACGTTGCAATGCTTCAGATGCTGCAAATTCGGACATACTAGGGCAAACTGCCGCTCGGTCCAAAAATGTTTTAAGTGCGGTGAGTGCCACGCCTCTGAAGAATGCCCATCTCAAGATTTGAAATGTTTCAATTGTGGCGGTGACCATAAAGCAATTAGCCAATCATGTCCAGAGCATCGTAGACAAAAAGCAATAAAGGAAAGCATGGCAACTGAAAATTGCTCCTATATCCAAGCTGCAAAAATGCACCCCCAGAAAAAAACCCTGTTCTCGGTAATCACAGCAAATACTGGCAATAACAGTAGACCCCAAAAAAATAAGCCCGTTCCTAATCTCCAAAAACCACCTAACAAAAAAGAGCACAACTCCATGCTTATGTTCCCAAATGGTAACCCTACTTACACTGCCCCTGATGGGTGCGCCATTGCCTCAGCACCCTCTGATGAAGAACATTCGTATGCCATGAACCCTACTGTCGAGTCTTTAAGGGAAGACCTTAACAAAGATAACCAATTCTACCTGAAATCATTGATAACCATCTTAATTGACGCACTCTCTTCACAAACCTCTTACAATACAGGATCACTTATCTCTACGCTTCAATCCTTCCTAATCAAAAATGGCCAACACTCCTAAAAACAATTTTCCAAAAAAGACTCACAACTCACCATCTCATAGTTCTACTCGCCCTCATTCTTTAAACTTTCTCCAATGGAATTGCCGAAGTGTCTCATCTAGCAAAAATGACATCATATACCTTATTCAAAAATTTGAAATAAATATAGCAGCCCTCAGCGAAACATGGTTACAGCCACTATGGAATTTTAACATTCCCGGGTTCCATTGTTTAAGAGACGATCGTTTGGACTCAAGGGGCGGTGGAACGGCCCTCTTAATTCAGTCCCACCTCCCATTTCAAATGATAAAAACCCCAAAAAATCCATCTATACAATTAATAGCTGCCTCAGTAAATGGAATTTCTGTCATCTCTACTTATATTCCACCCAATACAAATTTTGATGAAAACTATTGGAATTCAGTACTTCAAAACTTGCCTAAGCCCCTCCTTATTCTGGGTGACCTGAATGCGCACTCAGTTAGCTGGGGCTGCTCTAGAAATGACAGATCCGGCAATTCAATCCTTTCTTTTGCAGACTCACACAATCTATGTATTTTGAATGACGGCTCTCCAACAAGGTTTACCTCCCCTCAACAAAATGCAAGTGCGGTCGATCTATCCTTGATTTCTGATTCGATCGCAGCCTCATCCACGTGGCATGTTCTTATCGATCCTCTTTCAAGCGATCACTTTCCTATCCTGGTGAGTATTACTGAAAGAAACCAAAATCCTGAACAAAGATGTAAGGTGGGGAAAAATTATAACAAAGCAAACTGGAAAGAATTTACGTCATTAGTAGAACAAACAACATCAAGTGTCAAACCTTCTAATTCCCCTGTTGACATAGAAACAAAATATGAGAGAATTCTCTCAATCATAGAGGACTCATCTGAACCCTCTGTGCCGAACCACAAGTTGTGCAAAAAAAATCCCATATCTCCTCCGTGGTGGGACAGCGAATGTACCCAAAGTATTAAAAAAAGAAAAGAGGCAATCAAAATATTTAGGAAGGATGTAACAACCGAAAATTATATACTAACAAAACAAATTCAGGCAGAAACGCGCAGGCTCTTAAGAAAGAAAAAGAAGAAAGGATGGACAGATTTCTGTAATAGTCTTTCTCCCAACACTCATCCTTCAATCGTATGGAACTCCATACGCAGGTTTCGTTCTTCCTATCTACCTCCTAAATCTCATATACAAGACGAAGGTTATATTGATGCTTTCATAAATAAACTCGCCCCCCCACATGTACCTAATGAAACAGAAATAAGCTGGGTTTCCTCTCAGAAGAAAACTACTCCAGGTTTTCTTGATTCCCCTTTCTCTGTCGAGGAACTACTTGGCACTATAAAGATTCTGAAGAATTCCTCTCCGGGGTTGGATAACATACCATACAGTGTGTTTAAACATCTCCCGGATAATTTTTTAAAACTCCTTCTACAGTTCTACAATGACTGCTTATCAAGTGGGCTTGTGCCAGAGGCTTGGCGAAAATCTTTAATTATCCCCATCCTGAAACCTGGACGAGACCCCTCACTTGGATCTTCATATAGACCTATTGCCCTATCGTCCTGCTCTTTGAAAATTTTGGAGCATATGTTAAAAAAACGTGTTGAGTGGTATTTGGAAAATGGTGATCTTCTGTCAAGTTCCCAATTCGGGTTTCAAAAAGCCCGCTCTTGTTTAGATAACCTAAGTATTTTAACCTCAGACGTAAGAGCGGCTCTTATTAACAAGGAATATACGGTTGCATCATTTTTGGATATTGAATCAGCTTACGATAATGTGCGCATTGATCTATTAATGACGATTCTGCAAGACTTGGGTATTCCTAGCCTTATTTTAAAACTTCTTTTTGGCATCTTCTCGCAGCGCACCATGGTTTTCAAAACTACTGATAGACTAGTCTACAGAAAAGTCTATAGAGGGCTTCCCCAGGGCTCTGTCTTGAGCCCGCTGCTTTTCAACGTCTATCTCTCAAAAATTAACTCAAATATTGGCAGAGATTGTAAACTACTACAGTATGCGGATGATATAGTTCTATATTCATCCAATAAACTCCTCTCAAAATCTATCGACGCTATGTCATCAAGCATAAACTCTCTGAATTTCTGGCTCACTTCGTTGGGTCTCTCTATCTCTCCCCAAAAAAGTCACACAATGGTTTTTACGAAATCACATAAGACCCCAACAGCAAATCTCAAATTAGAAAATACCCCCATACCATGTGTCGAACAAGTAAGATTCCTGGGGATGATTCTAGACAGAAAATTGTCCTGGCGTCATCACATAGAACATATCGTCTCTACATGTGAAAGAAATATTAATCCTCTGAGGGCTGTATGTCGAGTATGGTGGGGATGTCACCCAACTACAGTCAAACTACTGTACAACGCACTAATACGCAGTCTGCTTGATTATGGTAGCTTTTTGATGGACCCCTTGCCCAAGTATCTTCAATTAAAACTAGACCGCATACAACACAGGTGCCTGCGCATGGTGCTGGGAGCCATGTCCACCTCCCCTGTAAATGCTCTTCAAGTAGAAGCGGGAGAAATGCCCTTGAAAATAAGAAGACAGTTTTTGTCGGACAATTTCCTTGCAAAAAGAATATATCTGCTTAATCACCCTCTCATGCAATCAATCACAACATTAGGGAACAGGTTGTGTGACAGCGTGAGAGAAATTCCAAAACCTCAACTTATCAAAAGCTTAGAATCTCTCTCGGAAGAAATGGTTTCCTTACCCAAGAGAAATGTTCTACCATATTTTTCCACTCCATTTCCAGCTTTGGTACACATCCCAGAAGTCATACTGGATGGATTTAGTTTTTTCAAGTCTCATCTCAGTCTGAGTGTTTGCCAAAGTGATTTCCGCCGAATTGTTGATCGTTTTCCAACGTATACACAAATTTACACAGACGGATCCAAGCTTCCACAGTCTAACAGCTTCGGTGCATCGGTCTACATCCCAAAGTTACAAGTGCAACTTCAATTCAAAATCCCGAATCCCTGTTCCATTTTCACAGCTGAGACTGTAGCGCTTGCTGAAGCATTGAAAACAGTTGTTGATTTGAATTTGAACAAAATAGTTATATTCGTGGACTCTATTATATGTAGGGTAAAGAAATATCTTTTCGACCTCCATTTCGCATCGAAAACTGTATTGCTGGCTTGGATCCCGTCCCATCGCGCCATTGGGGGAAATGAGGTCGCTGACGAGCTGGCAAAGTCCGCCATAAATAATGGAGTGACTTCAAGCATACACGAACCGTTAATCGCTGACTTGGGCAAACAGTTCCGCGAAAGAGCTCTCACTGCGTGGCGTGAAGATTGGTCAGAGACGAGCAAACTTAAAGGTAAGTACTATCGCACGATCCAACCCGAAATTCCGAGTGCCCCGTGGTACTCAAGCGGAAGGCTTAACAAAATGGAAATCTCTGTACTTTCAAGGATGAGATTGGGACATTGTGTGATCGCTACCCATCTTCATAGACTGGGGCTCGTAGAGAGCTCTCTCTGCGAGTGTGGCCAGGACGATGAGACGATTGACCATGCACTCTTTAACTGCCCAATTCGTGCTGACATAAGTTTATACGACCATATAAGAGACGTGAATCGCCCCTTTGATGTTTGCCACCTACTCTCCCTCGGGTCTAACGATGTCAATAGGCAGATTGCAAAATACATTAAAACTTACAATATCATCTTGTGACCTTATTGAAATTATAATAATGATTGACTGATATGAGATCTAACATGGGCAAAATCACCCTCTGTTGGGTGGAACGCCCACAAAAAAAAAAAAAAAAAAATACACCATAGATTAAATATCCAAAAACTAAGTATCCACTCGAGTCATACAGTAAGTACCTACTAAAGAAAATTATATTTTTCTTTACATCTCCCCCTCCCAGAGAAGACCTAACAACACCTACACATCCTCTGTGCGTGGTCTTCAAGCGCAGGGGTAGGAGTTAGTTTCGAAATGTGGAAAAAATTTGACTCTGACTTCCTATGGCTAGTGTTTATCTTGAAGATTGAGTTTGATATTTTTTCTATGATTTTATAGGGCCCGATTCTTAATTCATCTAGCTTTTTCCTATTCAGTTTATTTCCATTATCTACAAAAACGGTATCCCCAACATTGAAGTCTACATGTCTTCGATTTTTATCATAAATCGTTTTGTTGTAATTATGTGATTTGATTGTATTTTCTACAGCTATCTTTCTGTCTTGGATCAAATCATAATCGGTCTTTTTAAGTTTCAGCTCATTTGGCAAAATTGTAACATCTGTGCCGTTAAGAAGATACTTTGGAGCATATCCAGTGACGGTGTGCTCTGTTTCGTTATAGTTTTTTACACATTCTTGTGCTATAGTTGTCCATGCTAGTTTAGTGTCGTTTTCGTTTATCTTACATCTAATTTTATTGATTAACGTTTGATTTAGTCTTTCGTTTAATCCATTTGAGAAGGGCGAGTCAACAGCAGTAAAAATTATTGGAATATTCATTTCATTTAAAAATCTTTTGAAGTCTCTAGAATTGATACCTGGGTATTGGTCTGAGAGAATCATGCCGATGTCGTTAGTTTCCGCACAGTTTCTTACTAGTTTTATGAAATCATTTGCATTTTGTGTACTTGACGTCAAAATGTATGCGTACCTTGTGAAATGATCTGATAAAAGGTGCATGTATCTCTTTGTTGACCTAGATCCCCCAAATCCTCCAATTGTATCAATGGAACATATCTCAAAAGGTTTCGTGGCGGGACCCAAATGAGACATCAATCCATATTTGCTTTGTCCTCTTGATTTGTTCTTGATACACACTATACAACTTTCACAGATTCTTTTTATGTTTTTTGTCATATTTTCTGCTGTATACCACGAGCTGATCATTCTCTGCATTTGTTTAATTCCTATGTGACCCAGGTCTGAATGTACATTTTTGATGAATTGTATGCTAAATTTCTCTGATAGGATTATTTTTTCTTTGTTTTTATCTTTCTTGTAATAAACGTTGTTTTTTCTTATTAATTTTTTTTTTATATTGTATCTGTTCATTTATAATTTGATCTGCTAGGATATTTTCTAGCGTTATTATGTTGACTATTTTTAATTGTTCATCTAGGTTTTCATTTGCATCTAGGACTGGGTTCCTACTTAGGCAATCCGCTTCGATGTTGTATCTTCCTGGAGAATATTTAATTTGGAAATCGTACTGTGATAAGTAGTATGTTAGATCTCCCAGTTCTTCATCCGTTCTTGACTTTATATTCATATTCTCCAAGGGCTTGTGATCTGAAAAGACAGTAAATTTCCTACCTATCAACATATGCTGCCAATACTTCACACATTCTTTAATTGCCAGGCATTCTAGATATACAGCTTTCTTCCTTTTTTGAACTTCATTCAATTTTTTTGAGAAGTATGCTACTGGTTTTTCTTCATTGTTTTCTTGTGGCTGTTTTAGGACTGCTCCTACTCCCAGAATACTGGCATCAGTGTATATGTGGATAGGCAAGTTCGGATCAAAAATGGTCAATATTGGATGAGAACATAATATCTGTTTCATTTCGTTAAATGACTCTTGACATGCCTCAGTCCAGTTAAAGGTTTGTCCTTTTCTTAAAAGGTTATGTAATGGTTCCAATTTTATTGCTATTTTTGGCACATACTTATGATAAAAATTAATTTTTCCTAAAAATTGTCTCACATTTTTCCTCGTTTTTGGAGTAGGGAAGTTTTTTATTGATATCAAGTTGTCTTTCAGAGGTCTTACCGAATTATTTTGTATTATGTGTCCCAAGTACTTAACTGAGTCTGCTGCAAACATACATTTAGAAAATTTGAGTCTTAAACCTTCATTTTTAATTGCTTGAAACAGTTGTTCCAGATGTGTGACATGATCTGGGAATGATTTTTAGAATAATAAGATGTCATCGATGTAACATACTGTGAAATCTCCAAGCTTGTGTTTCCGTATTATATTACACATTATTCTCTGAAATATGGCCGGTGAGGTCTTTAAGCCGAATGGCAAGCAAGTCCATTGAAAATGGCCTTCTTGGGTGACGAATGCAGTTTTGTGTCTGTCTGTGACACGCAGAGGTATTGACCAAAATGCTGAATTCACGTCCAGTGTCGAGAAAAACTTGCAATCTCTAGTTTTCACTATCAGGTCTTCAATAAGTGGGAATGGTTGTGACTGAGGCACAACGATTTTATTCAGGTCTCGAAAATCTATGCACAGTCTTGACTTTTTATTTTCATCTCTTTTATAAGCTAAAGTAACTGGAGCTGCAAACGGACTATATGATTCTTCTATAATTTTTTTGTCTAATAATTTTCCAATCTGAAGTTCAATTTCCTTTTTGTCTTCAATTGTGCAGCGATACGGCCTTTTACTGCAATATTTCTCCATTGACAGATCAATGTGTGCTTCATAATCAGTTACCATTCCGATGTCATATTTGTCCTTTGCAAATGCAGATTTATTGTTCAATATTAAATCATCAATCACTGTCTGTTGTTGACGATCCAGATGATTTATCCAAATTTTGAAGTTTTCATCACTGAAGTTCTCATTAAAGTTTATTAAATTATCAGATTTTATTTCCTTAGAAATTTCAGTATCTGACTTATTTGTTTCCTTAGAAACTATCTCACTTGTTTGTATAGGAACTTTCTGAAAGATTTCTAAGTTTTCATTTTGAACTAAGAAAAACTCTTTTATACAATCTAATCCGATCAAAAAATCGTAATTGAAATTTTCTTTGTCTATTACAAAAACATTCATTTTTTTCTCCACATCAACATCGAGTGTTATAATGCCAGTTGCCTTTTTAACGCCATTAATTGTTTTCAAATTAGTATTGTTAGAGTAACTTGATTCTTTATTGTCTATCTTCAATAACCTTGAATTTATCAATGACACATTGGAGCCCGAGTCATAGATTCCAAATACTTCAACATTTTTATTCAATACTAATTTTAATTTAATCAATGGCGGCACTATTAGTTTTTTTGGTCTTCACACTGCAGTTTACATTCCAATTCAGAATTGTTAATGTGCTTTATTATTTTATTATTTCTTTCTTTTCCACTGTTAATTTTTGTTTTGAACCAACAGGAATCTTCCGAGTGATAGCGCACACCTTTTTGTAGACTTTCACAAATACTACACTTCTCTTTCAATTGCTTATAATCATCTCTTTTTTTAATATTATTTTTCTTTACCACTAAATGTTCTAACTTGCCAAGTTCATTAAATAAGTCTTTTGTTTGTACAATTTCCTCTTTGTTGATTCTATCCGTTATGAAATCTGGTAAGCCGGCAGCAATTATATCAATTAAAGTCCCTTGATCTATTGTTTTTCTTATTTCCAATAGAAGTTTTTCTTTTTTAATAGCATATTCTAATAAAGATCCTGATTGATACTTAAAAAACAAAGCATATTTGCTTGTAGTCCAACCTTTATTAGCATAGGTCTGCAAAAAGTTTGATTTCCATTCGGACCATTCGGATTGTAAACCATGCTTGATCATCATTGAAGAGTACCAATCAGCGCAGGATTTTTCAAGAAATAATCGGAAAATTTCTATTTTTTCTTCTTCTTTTACTATGTCAAACCTTGCACACTCTTTTTCAAATGTTTCCATCCAGTTATAAGCACTTATACTTTTCCCATCAAATTTTTCTATCACAAATCTCTCTGCCAACTTCTTAACACTTTGTTTTTCTTTTTTCTGTTGACTATCAATTAATTTTTCCAAAATTTTCACCAGAGGGTCTTCCAAACTTGTTTTACTGCCAATTGTCGACTGTTCTTGAGTAATCTCCTCAAGTAATTGGTCCTGGAAAATCATATTTTCATCCTCATCACAGTACATTTGTAGTAGAGCTTCAGTCATTTTTATCCATACACTTCTGCTTTGATGTCTTCTCTTCAATGTATTTCTCACTGTATTGAAAACTTTAGAGGTTTGGATATCTTTGTGATACTGTGATACTGCTTGATATTCCTCCGGAATCAGGAAAACTCTGTCATCTTGTGTGGCAATTGAGGTTATGGCAATATAGTTAGACTTTCCGTCTATTGTTGATTTTACTTGAAACGTAAATTTTAACTTTTCCATTTTCTGACAATAAATGTCGTTTTATAAGATATATTTTGTTATAGTATTAGGACGACACAGTCAATTAAAACACAACTGAGTTTCTCTGTAAGTAAAGAAACGACATTTAATGTTATTAATCACAATGTCGATTCCTAAATCACAACCAAATTATTATTCGTTCTATTAACAAAATTAGTTTTTATAAATTGCTTTATCATGATATATCCAAAATATCCACTCGAGTCATACAGTAAGTACCTACTAAAGAAAATTATATTTTTCTTTACATATGTTTAAAATGTCTTTTCACAATGTGAACACACAAACTCTAGATCATTAAAATTCAAAAATCTGTTATAATAAATGCTTCATTTCATCAAAGTTGTATTAGTGATTAATTATTGATAGTCGATTAACTTATCACGCATAGACCATTAAAGGATGACGTCACAGAAAAATCATTGAGGGGCATCAGGCATCCCAACACAACAGACGATTACGGTGTAATATTAGATGGAACGTCTAAAGAATACCTAATAATAAAAAAAAACTGTCAGTGTCGATTTTGTTATTATTTTGTCGTCTGACTTTCTTTTTTTTCTCTTATGGCATAACATCTTACAAGGATGATTTGCGCAATCTGACTGTTTGCCCCCCAAGCAAAAGCAAATCCATAGACAAGACCAAGTGACCTTTAATGGTCTATTGGCACTAAAAGGCAGGGACAATTGATATGGAAGGTGTATCGAACGTGGCTCTCCCCGTGTACTCTCACAAGAGTGTGTCGTGTTGTATGCTTTCGCGCTACACCGCATGGTATAGTTTGGCTGTTAGTACCTAGCTATGCGGTGAGTGTGGATGGCATACGCACCATTTCAATGTTCATAAAAACATTATAATTTCATGTATTCATATTCTCATACTGTTCATAATGACGTAAAGTGTTGTGGGCTGTCGCGTTACACCGCGTCGGCATAGTTAGGTAAGCACAGATAGGTATGAACCTGTCTGTGATTCCCAGCCGCGCGGTGAGCGAAGCCAGTACACATCACAAACTAAAATACCTTTTGCGATATTGTATAACATATCTCATATTCTTAATAAACTTGTAAATTCCTTCATAAATTCATATTAATGTGTGGAATCAAATAATAATGTAAAATGTTAATATTATAAATATTTGTAAGACGCGGCTCGCGTATTGTAGGTATAATAAAGCTATCATGCACACCTGCCTACATGCGCGTAGTACGTTGTCATCATAATATCATTCATGTTGTATCTGCCTCCCCTAGATGTTTCCTGTGCGGCAGCTCGCTTGCATGTGAGGTGTCGCGCAGGAGTGGGGAGGTTACTTACGTCGGCCGGTACACGTCCGCGCCGCGTTCTCGCCACTGTGTGGTGTAGCGCGCGGACGGCGAGTATCGGTCGCTTTATAAACCTTTATGCTTTATAAATGGCATATTTTGATAAATAAATTACTACTCTCATTCGTTTGACTCTTCGCTGAGACGGACGCCACTGCTCTACCGCTGACCACTGCTCTCTACTGCCGACCACTACTACGTACCTACCACCCGTTGCGTGCCACACCGTGCCGCGATACCGAGTCTTGCCGCCACCCAGCTGCGGACACAACATCGCTTCTAGCGCGTGTGTAGTGTAACACTACCGCGCGTAGGTAATTATACTTTTCATATTTTACGCACCACATTATATTACTTATTTTTGTTTTTCTTTTCGCAGGATGGAAGCCGTCGTCACCTTCCCGAACGGGAAGAGGATGACGGTGCCGTTGACAGGCGTCAACAAAGAAGATCTGCAGGGAGATGAGCCGATCTCCTTTATGATTCCAAACCCCAAGGCTGCATCTACCAGCGCAGCGATGTTCACCGCTGCACCCACCACGAGGGCCGCCACAGCAGCCCTCAAGAAAGCGGGCCCCTCCAGGATGGAGCCAGCTCCGTCACGCCTTGCCAAAGGAAAAGGCAAGGGAAAGACCACCAGGGACGAGGCCGGATGGGAGGCCCCCAAGAGCCCCGCGAAGCCACGCCAGATCGCGGGAGCGGTGCCCGCGAGCACCGCAAACAAGTTCGCGTCTCTCCCCGAGGAGAGTGAAGGACGGGCCGCCCCGTCAAAGAGTGCGAGAATCCCGCCGGTGATTCTAACACTGGGTGAGATGACACACCTCACCCTCATCGAGCTGGTGAAGAGTAGCACGAAGGCTACGTTCACCATTGCGTACCTCAACGGAGGTCGCGCTTCGATTCGCCTTTCTTCTCTCGCCGGTAGGAAGAATTTCTCAGCGCGCTCCGAAACAAGAACGCGCCCTTTCATACGTTCTCGACGAACGATGAAAAGATGAAGAGATCGGTGATCCGCGGTCTCCCAGCCATCGACGTCGCGGAGATTGTCGACGACCTACGCGCGCAAGGCGTAGATGTTTTGAAAGTTGTCCGCATGACACGACCCGCGAACCCGTTGTACATCGCGTACTTCGGGCACGACGCCGACATGGGACGGATCAGGGACTCAGTCGGCGTATTGTGTCATTGCAAGGTGACACTGGAGAAGTTTCGCGCGCGCGGCACCAAAGGAACACAGTGCTTCAGGTGCCAGGCCTTCGGACACGCCGCTCGCCACTGCAACCACAGCGCACGATGCGTGAAATGCCCGGAGGGGCATCTCACCGCCGAGTGCCCCAGAAAGGACCGCGAGGGCCCAGCTGCCTGCTGTAACTGTGGAGGTGACCACCCGGCAAACTTCTCGCAGTGCCCTAGCAGACAACAATATGTCGCCACCCTCGCCGCGAGAAACGTGAAGTGGAGCGACGTGGTGAAGAAACGAAACGCCGCGCCGCGACGAGACGAACCAACCACCACCACCGCGACGCCAGTCACCCGTGTCGCGGCGCTGTTCACCGACGTCGAGGCGACGGCCGCCGCCGCTCTCGAAGCCAACGTGCCACAACGATCCGCGGGCCCCGCTCCCGCAACATCAAGTGACGATGGGGAACTACTCCAGATAATGAGGCTTATCATGCAGGTGCGCCCTAGACTGGAACAGTGTAGAAGCAAACTAGAGAAAGCCCTCATTATTGTCGAGCTACTCGACAAGCTAGACTAGTCTAAGACTTTACATGCCTAGGGCCAGTGAAAGTGTTAGTGAAAGTGTTAGTGAAAGTGATAGTGAAAGTGTCTGTGAAAGTGTTAACGAAGGTTACAAAGTGATGCAGTGGAACGCGCGCAGCCTTGCCTCTCCCGCAAGGCTGGACGAACTCAGGATCGTCGCTGAAAACACAGGTATGGATATCTTACTCATTTCTGAAACCCACCTCACACCCACTAGCAGAGCCAAACTCCCTGGGTTCATAACCTACCGCAATGACAGAGACGCCTCACGTCCAAGCGGTGGCACAGCCATCTTCATCCGCGATACCATCCCACACACCCTCTTAAGGACACCACACCTTGAAGGTGCGGAAGCCACGGCTATCCGAGTCCGAATCGATAGGCATGACATTGTGATCGTCTCTATCTACATAACGGATAGAGCTCTGCGCGGACAGGACCTGAAGCGGCTGCTGGAGTTGGGGTCAAAGGTCATTTTGGCCGGAGACTTCAACGCCAAACACCGCCAATGGAACTGCAACTGTGCCAATGTAAATGGCTCTGCACTTTACAAATTCGTCTGTGACCACGACGACTTAGCCGTGTATCATCCCAACTCACACACATACTTCAGAATCAACTGTAAATCGTCCACTTTGGATATCGCGCTTATTAAGGGTGCGGGACATTTGGTCTCTCAACCACTCACATTGCATGAGCTCAGCTGCTCTGATCACTGGCCAGTAACTTTTCAAATCTCTGGGTATGCGTCCCGCAGCGCCCCCGTCACGTACGACTATCCACATGCAAATTGGACGGATTACAGAAATGAGATCACACAGGAACTGAGAAGAGAACTCATCAAAGTTCCCCGCACACCCCGAGAAATCGAAAATTCTGCTGAATTACTCACGGTCCTCATCGAAACTGCCCGCAACCACCACATTCCCCTCCGCGAAAAACAATCCTGGTATCGCCCCCCCCCCCTCGGAGGTGCTTGATATGATCAAGCTGCGAAACCGCGCCAGAAGAATATTCCAGCGCACACGTCACCCTGGCGACAAATACGTCGTCAACGCCCTCCAGAAAGAAATCCAGACCGCGATTTCAAGACACAAAAGCGAGACATGGGATCATAAGCTCTCGCAGATTCCCCCCAATAACCCACATGCCATATGGCAAATAGGCCGTTCACTCAAGAATAGGCACACAACCCTTCCCCCTCTCAAAACCAACGGGGAAGACGCAACCTCCGACAAAGACAAGGCCGACGCTCTAGCTGACGCATACGAGCAAACCTACACCATCACCAGTGAACTGCGCGATGCAGGCACTGATGCAGCAGTTGCCAACCTGGTTGGTACACTGGGTTCCCACCCATCACCTCCCGAGGAGGTCTCCCTGGTTACACCTGGGGAGGTCGGCCGAATACTGAAAAGCCTCAAAACCCGCAAAGCCCCGGGGAACGATACCATCCACAATATCCTGGTCAAAAACCTCCCGCTCGCGGGTATAATCTTCCTGACCAAAATCTTCAACGCCTGCTTGATCCTTGGATACTTTCCGAGGAGATGGACCACGGGCAGAGTTATTCCAATTCACAAACCTGGGAAAGATCCCACGGTCCCCTCCAGCTACCGTCCCATCAGCCTCCTCCCGGTTCTAGGCAAGGTCTTCGAGAGAACCATACACACACGGCTGGTCGCGTTCCACACCGCACACAACACTCTACAGCCAGAACAATTCGGTTTTAGGGCAAGACACTCTACAACACACCAGCTGATCAGAGTCACGGAACATGTGACGAGGGCGTTCAACATTAATAGGATGACCGGTATGGTCCTCCTTGATCTGGAGAAGGCCTTCGACACGGTCTGGCACGATGGTCTGCTGTATAAACTACTCCACACAAACACACCGAGATATCTCGTCTCAACACTCAAATCCTATTTGACAGGGAGACACTTCGAAGTCTCGGTCAACGGGACACAGTCCACCCCTCGTCCCATCCCAATGGGGGTCCCCCAAGGAAGCATCCTTGGCCCAGTCCTTTTCAACCTTTACACCTACGACATCCCCACCCACCCAAACTCCCAGCTGGCCCTCTACGCAGATGACGCCGCGTGCTACGCGACATCTTCATTCCCCCGCTCCGTCGGCATTTACCTCCAGCGAGCTCTCGATCGCCTGTCTGCATATTACAGACAGTGGAGACTAAAGGTCAACGAGGCGAAAACCGAAGCCATCCTCTTCACCATGAGACCAGCCATCCACCCCCCTCTGATGATGGGCCAGGTCCCCATCCAATGGTCAGACCATGTCAAATACCTAGGCGTCACAATGGACAAGAGACTCACCTGGTGCAAGCACATCACAAACGCGACCACCAAGGCCAACGCTGGCATGTCCGCACTGTACCCCATCTTCAACAGAAGATCCCCACTCACCCAGAAATCCAAATCACTCATTTACAAAACACTCATCAGACCGGTGATAACATACGCAGCACCGGTATGGAACAGCGCGGCTAACTACGTGCACACAAAAGCTCAACGCGTCCAGAACAGAGCCTTCAAAATCATCTACAACACACACTATAGGCAAAACCTCTCAAAACTTCACCAAAAGACTGGGGAACCTACTCTGCAAAATCATTGTCTCACACTAACAACAACCTTCTACAAGAGATCAGGTACACATACTAACTCACTAATCAGCGAGTTGGGCAGATACACCTTAGAAGAATTACCCTTCAGGTATAAACACCGCATGCCAAAACACTATCTGATCACCAACCAGATATCCACACCTGTGACAGCAGCGCGAGTGTGAATGAAACAGTGCCCTAGTATGTAAGTCAATCATCTTAAGTTAAATAGTTAAGACTAGAGATAAGTCACATAATTAAGACAGCCCCCCTCCTCCTACAGGAAGGATAAATTAAGAAATTAAATCAAGTATCTTAAGTAAGAGATCCTTACGAACTCAAGCGCAATCAAATATCTTAGACAGCCAAGACTTTTTACCCGGATGTCCGGGGTTTTTATCTTGGCTTAGTCATTCAGGTAGCTAGCTCAGGAAACTGATCAAACAGAATAGGCAGGGCCGTTTGTTGTTCTTGGTTGCAGGGTGGTTGTGGTCGCCTCCGAATCCTGGGTGGAGAACATCCTCCTCGCCCAAAAACCCTCGCCCCGTGGTCAAAATCGAGCAACTCAAGATGCAAGGATCCAACTCCAAACAAATTCTCGTTGCACGTAAGTGCCGTCAATCACACAAACCCTAACCCACTCCGAAAAACGCGTAATTGGCAAGCCCAGAGAGCGTTATCCCATATCTCCTCATTCCCAAGCGTATCATATCCTTAAAAGTCCTTTCTTCTCTAAATAAATTACTCTTTCTACAACACTTACACCGTGCGTTTCATTGTGCTACCTCTCTGCTACTTCTACCTACTACTTTGGATCACGACTACTGCTAGACTCGGACTGGATTGGGAACAACTGCTACGACCACTGCTGCACTGGACAAGGACCTCGAGTTGAACTTCAGGCAACAAATCGTCGCACACCTTCTCATCACAGACGAGTTCTCGAGTGATACCTGCACTGAGGTGGTTACCGTGAACCGACACCGCCTTGTGAATACGCCGCCGTGTGGCTTCTGGTGTTCTCAATATAGTCTGCGCTTGCTGGGTTCATTGCCCGGTTCGCCCGTACTTGCGAGTGCTTGCGAGTGTGCGGATTGTGTCGGCGTCTGGGCCGCCCGCCACCTACACACGCGGATTGTGTATAGATACCTGTACAATCATACCAGCGTGTCATACGTCGACGAAGCGAAGGCTGTAACCAGCGAACCCCCCTACTCACCCCCTGCTCCATACCAACCGGAGTACAGTACCGCCGAGGAGCTATCAGAGGCCTTGTCACCTGCCAGCCGAGAGGAGCGGCGGCCGTGCGGTACAGAAGGATTGTTCATCTTGATGAAAAAAATTATCCAGAGTATTTTAAAAATATTTTGTAAAGATAATAATAATAAAATTGTGTTGTTTCGCGAACAGAACGCTTAAAATAATTATTTATTTCATTCCCAATGATTCACATCCACAGACTGGGTAATCTGGTGAGTAACTTTACTGAAATCGTTGCCGACAGTTTTCGCAAATTTAAAACTGACGTAATAAATTATTATTTTTCTCAATTGTAAACTGACATTGGGCACTGGATTGTTGGATAGAATGATGCAAACTTCATTTTACTGAAAAACGTTACATCTATTTTTTTTTATTTTACATGCAATAATTTAATTTAAATTGTGTTTTTGCTACACATGATATCATTAATTATTCATTTATGTATTATAATTATATATCCATTGAAAATTTGACTTTCCTTGATTTTGTTGACTTTTCTCATTTCTTTCTTCATGTGTTTTTTTTTTAATAAATAATGTTTTATTCCATTTTATTTTGTAATTATTTAATTAATTCATATCTGTTTCGTTTTCGAGTGTCCTGTAAAAGGCAGGTGTTCGAAAAAATAAGGCATTTTACATCTTAAATTCGGCGATGAGGTTTGCCACCAATCCTGAATGTCTTGATTTTATATTGGCACGGAGAAGACAGCTTGCATGTTTTATATGCAGCTGGTCTGCTGGCTACCCCACTTGTTGGATATGCCGTGATGGTAAAGTGGTAGTAATATTTGTTTCGTACTATATTTATTCTCGCCTGTTGACATTTTAATTTTACAAATAGAATATTTTATTTGTTTTTATTTGTCCAGAATTGTTGTTTTATTTCTTTGACATACTCATCATGCTT
The DNA here is from genome assembly GCA_947579605.1 of Athripsodes cinereus. Classification (NCBI taxonomy): domain Eukaryota; kingdom Metazoa; phylum Arthropoda; class Insecta; order Trichoptera; family Leptoceridae; genus Athripsodes; species Athripsodes cinereus. The sequence continues at coordinate 6,255,363 of OX388328.1, forward strand.
ATTAAAAGACTGACATAATTAATGTAATTTATTTATTCTAGACCTGTTGTTTCCTATTGAATTCTTTTGTTTTGCACTATTTATTGAATATTTTTTTGACTGTTACTAACTAATTAATTATTCTATATTTATTAAAAAGTATATTTTTGACTATTGCGTCTGTTTGTGTTTGTTGTTGTTTATCATACTGCTTGTTTAACATGTAAAAGCTCACGCTGTGTGTTCATCTAAATAAATAAATAAATAAAATAAAATCGTGTATTTTTGCGCTGCGTTCGGTGACCTTGAAAAACGTGTTCGCCATCCTTTGAGAATGTCACGTTCGCGTATATTATGATCAATCGCTATCCACACATAATAATAGATCGTATTTAGGGGTGTGTGTCTGTTTGTATGTGCATTATAACTTCGGTGTGAACGCACTTGTAGGTTGGTATATAATATCGAGTGTGATATAATTATGGAATACTGCCTGCACGTGTGTATAAACCTACAGACATACACCTTCATTATTATTGTAACTAGTACGTAAGTTATCTTTAGGTATCTTTAGTTAGGTTGTTTTTAGGGTAGAAGGGTAATCTTTGGGGAGTTTTGTTGATCGAATAGGGGGAATATAAAATGAACATAGTAGTGAAAATGTACACTTTTTTTAAATGTAAACAATAATATGGATGTGTGATTGCGCGGAATATATGCTAGTAGGCACCAAGTAAAGTGCCCGGGCATACCAGCTGGTAACGCAGTGTGTTCGGGGTATTGTTTTGAAAGAACAATACGTCAGCCTAACGGGACATTTGGCAAAAATTGGACACTCGTAGCGTTAGTAGTTCTCTCATATCTATGACCATAGACTTTTATACAGTGATATGTAATAGGCATAGATATATATACTACATAACTGGATAAATAACTTCTATGATTTTGTATGTTCTTGGCGCGGTCCAAAAAATTCTAGAGTTTGACGTTTCTGTTAGGCAAAAGACAAGTGCGTGTTTCCGTGTTTATAAGTGCGCTTTAAGGATTTTTCGACGTTTTAAATTATAATTTACTCTCCTAATCGCTAAAATGGTTATTTCATGTTCGTCTTATAATTGCACAAATCGATGGAGTAAAGGGACTTTAAAATAATACTACTATAAGACAAAAGTATACTAATAACTCATTACTTTTAGTAATGTTTAATATTTTATGATTATATTTTAATTGAATCCGATGTATTAAGTATGATAGTTTCATATACTGCAATATTATTTGTTATTTGAATGTATTTTAATTATTTTGTGATTAGATCTATTAATGCTTCAAAAATTATTGTATTTGCTTCAAAATATACAGATAAAGTATTTACAAATAACTTGTTTTATTTAAGTATTTACCCCAGTTTCCTGTGTTAACAATCCCGTGATTCCTATAATATTTATTATATAAAATTATTTATATAAAATTTTGTATCGGATTACTCCGTGTACTTGGATTATTCCCTGATGGGATTTCCGACGTTTCGGATGAACATGGTCAGCCATAATCATGTTTTTTTTAAAGTAAGATATAAATCAGAAATTATCTAAGAATAGAGAGAAGGAAGATAAAATGGTGATAATAAAATAAGTCTACATACATGTGTGTAGCTATAATAATTATAATGCTATCGTAAAAGAAAATTAGTAAAAATAATACTGTAGGGTTGTGTAATGTAGTAATAATATTATTTGAGTTCAAATAATTGATATAGATGGAAAAAATATAGTAATGGCATAGATACCTATATACATATAATAAGTAATAATAGTAGTAAATAGATGTAGTTTCTGGTGTCATAAAATGACCCTAGGAAATGCTGATCATTCCTATAATATTTATTTATTATATCCTATTTTAGTGATATTACATTTTTTTTAATACACACATTTTAGTTTAATTGGTATTTGTTTTAAATTAACGGTAATTAGAAGTAAAATAAAATATTTCTTGTTTTATTTGCTGTGAAGGAGGCACCTTATTTAATTGTCGATTCCAGAAATATTTATCAACAGTAAAAATATGACATCTGTATCATCATGTAGGTACACTGTTCATAATTAATTTTTGTATAAGAAATCGATGATTACAATAACAGTTTCTGCGAGGCGAGGATTTTTTATAGCCTTTCATACTATGAAAATTCGGCCATTTTTAAACTTTTGCCTAACAGCACAATTTGCCGCCAAATTGTAATTGGCTCGCGATACGCGGCGAGTTATTCATCCAGTTATGTAGTATGTATATCTATGGTAATAGGTAACATATCTCTGCTTTTATACTATTAGTATTAAAGTCTGACCAAATACGCCACATTCTCCTTAGCTTGGAGACTAATAATATGATACCTATGTGAAAGTAAACATCACATCAAACCTTTATGTATTATAATATTTTGTATGGAAAAAAGAAAGGGTTAGTTTAATGAGTTAATTTTCATCACGTGGAGCACCCAGTAAAGAATTCGTCTCCCTTTCTTCTCCGTAAGTTTTCGAGTGTCCTGTAAAGGTGTTCGAAAAAATATAGACATTTTATATCTTAAATTCAACGATAAGGTTTGTCACCCATCCTGAATGTTTTGATTTTATATTGGTACGAAGAGGACAGCTTGCGTGCTTATTATATGGGGATATTTAAGTTCAGGTGAATGCAACAAAACTTCGATTATTTTTATGATGATAATGTATAGTATTTTATCTGGAGGATAACAGATCTACGTTCACGTCGTATACCACAAGTGGGGAACCTAATAGACTAACCGCATGTAATAAACATATAGATTGTCCTCTCCGTGTCAATAAAAGTAGGTATAAGACATTCAGAATGGGTGGCAAACCTCATCGCTGAATTAAAGATGTAAAAGTCTTTATTTTTTACATCCGCCTTTTACAAGACACTTATTAATGAAAAATTAAATAAATAGGTAATAATTAAGTATAGGTTCTAGTACTACTACACATGCACGTCGTATTCCTCAAGTAGGGTAGCCAGCAGACTAACCGCATGTAATAAACATATAGATTGTCCTCTCCGTGCCATTACAAGTATAAGACATTCAGAATTTGAAATGTAAAATACCTGCTTTTTACAGAACACTCGAAAATTTACGAAAAAGATAGGGAAACCTATTCCTTGCTAGGCGCTACACAGAAAATTATTACTAAGGTTAAATGGAAGTCCCCAGAATTCTGCGGTATCCGCTGATATGATGATGAATCTCTTTCAATAAAGGTGTAACGAAAATTTTGAATATTTGTTATAACTAATAGTGGAAAGGTGCACCATGTACATTTTGTACAACTATTTCTTGTACATTTTGTAGTTCAATACATTGTATCTTATTAAATATGTGTAATGTAAGATGTATAAAATAAATATTAAAATATACAAAATGTATTATGTTGCAAATATTTGTTTTATTATCTTCAAATTGTTTTGTGGGTTGGCTGTCGACAATGGAACGGACTACTAACGCCGTGAGCGTCCAATTTTTGAACCGAGAGTACAATCCGTTTTTTTACATTTTAAAATCTCGCAATACGCATATGAGGACGCGGGGGCGCAGTATGGTAGCGAGGGGTGAGGTACTACCCCTCCTAGCCGGGTGGCCAGCGCAAGGCTACGGATCACTTCCCACCAGGCGCTAGTAGAGGCAAGACGACCCCGCCAGGCCGTCCAAGGAGTTCCACGTGGGCGGTTTTCCCGCCACGGTCTCTGGATGGTGCGGACGTATCTCTCGGTGGCGGAAGAGGCCTCGGACTGCACACTCTGAGGACAATATTCCAGAGTGCCTTCGTTGGAAAGACTGCGCTTGGCCGCAATGGTCGCGGGTAGGACGATCTTCAGGCTCAATGTCCGAGATGTTGGTGAGAAACCAGCGTGAGTGATTGTGCGTTTTTTTTTTGTTCTTCGTATAGACAATTAATTATTAACATTAGGTTTATATAAAAACACTACGTGTACAGACATTAGAAGATCGCGTGTTTAATCAATTGGGGTGGAGAATGGGCCACTTGCAGTCGAGGGGGATTTTAATAAAAATGATCGAATTAAGTAAATTTGTGGTCGGAAAACACAAATATGTAAGTTAAATTTTTTAAATATCTTAAAAATGGAGAATTTCCATTTTTTTAACATAAAATTAAACCTGCAAGTGGCCCAATATTGATATTAAGAAACAATATACTGAACATGTGAACTGCGCTTCATAAATCTCGTGCGTAACGCTGAGTCTATGGTTTATAAGCAGAGATTTTGGTCTTTGCCGATGTACGGTTGTCAGTGAATTGACATTTTGAGTTATGTTGGAATTAATTGCTTAAAATTTTCTCAGTTGCAGATTTAAACTGGGATAACTGTATTATATTTTATCTTGTGACATTCTTAAACGTTAAAAGCCTAGAATATGTGATCGAGAGTGTAAAGTAACACCCCTTATTGTTACTCGACATAAGGTAACCAATATAATTATTATATTATATGCCATTCGTGTAACGCGGGACAAAATGGAAGGAACTGATGCTGGTGTACACAACATAACAGACGGCCAACAGGATGAATGCATCGTGTGCGATATTCAAATTTGTGTAACCGAAGATGATGATATCGAGGCCTTTCTGATGAATTCAAAAGTGAAACGTGAACCTGTGGAGGAAGAAAGCTTCGATATCGGATTTGCAGCTCCGTATGGTGATATGGATATACATGAACCTGATATAAAAGTAGAATACGAGAAATCTATGACAGAGACAACGGCCAGTACATCTTCCTCACATACAGAGTTGGAACAACATACAGGTAATGAAACTCGCAAGAGGACCATGCGCAGAGATGTTCGTCGTATGACTAAAGTGATTAGTGGAAATGTTGAAATCAAGTCTTTTGAGTGTAATATATGTATGAAAACATTTAGCCAGTATAACAATTTAATGAAACATAAAAAGGTTCACAGTGATGAGAAACCTTTTGAGTGTAATATTTGTGTGAAAAAATTTAAACAATCTGGCTCTTTAGAGACACATATAAGAATTCACAGTGGTGAAAAACCGTTTGAGTGTAATATTTGTATGAAAAAATTTAATCAATCTGGTTCTTTCGAGACGCATAAACGGATTCACAGTGGTGAAAAACCCTTTGAGTGTAATATTTGTATGAAAAAATTTAATCGTTCTAGTAATTTACAGAGACATAAAATAATTCACAGTGGTGAAAAATCGTTTGAGTGTAATATTTGTATGAAAAAATTTATTTGTTCTAGTAGTTTACAGAGACATAAAAGAATTCACAGTGGTGAAAAACCGTTTGAGTGCAATATTTGTATGAAAAAATTTATTTGTTCTAGTAATTTACAGACACATAAAAGAATTCACAGTGGTGAAAAACCGTTTGAGTGCAATATTTGTATGAAAAAATTTTTTTTTTCTAGTAATTTACAGACACATAAAAGAATTCACAGTGGTGAAAAACCGTTTGAGTGCAATATTTGTATGAAGAAATTCAAACAATCTGGTTCTTTGGAGATGCATAAACGGATTCACAGTGGTGAAGAACTTTTTGAGTGTCATATTTGTATGAAAAAATTTAATCGATTTGGTTCTTTGGAGCAACATAAAAGGATTCACAGTGGTGAAAAACCTTTTGAGTGTAATATTTGTATGAAAAAATTTAATCAATCTGGTTCTTTCGAGACGCATAAACGGATTCACAGTGGTGAAAAACTCTTTGAGTGTAATATTTGTATGAAAAAATTTAATCGTTCTAGTAATTTACAGAGACATAAAATAATCCACAGTGGTGAAAAATCGTTTGAGTGCAATATTTGTATGAAGAAATTTAATCAATCTGGTTCTTTGGAGATGCATAAACGGATTCACAGTGGTGAAAAACCTTTTGAGTGTAATATTTGTATGAAAAAATTTATTTATTCTAGTAGTTTACAGACACATAAAAGAATTCACAGTGGTGAAAAACCGTTTGAGTGCAATATTTGTATAAAAAAATTTATTTGTTCTAGTAATTTACAGACACATAAAAGAATTCACAGTGGTGAAAAACCGTTTGAGTGCAATATTTGTATGAAAAAATTCCGACACTCGAATTCATTAGAAAACCATAAAAAAATTCACAGTGGTTGAAAACCTTTCGAGTGTAATATTTTTATGAAAAAATTAATAGATCTGGTTCTTAAGAGAAACATAAAAGGATTCACAGCGGTGAAAAACCTTTTGATTGTAATATTTGTATATAAAAAAAAAAATCTGGTTCTTTGCAGACACAAAAGTATTCACAGCGGTGAAAAACCTTTTGAGTGTAATATTTGCATGTATTTTGAGGATTTGTTGTGCGTAAAGCTGGGCGGGTGTATAATAGTACAAATGATTATTAATTACACACAATATATTTATTATTAACAAAGGTATCACAACAACAGAGAGAGTTTGCGTACTGTGCAAAGTCCCAATAATCAAAGAGGGCGTTTCACCGCTCACAGTCCCTAATATAACATGACTAACTACTTAGATTGAAGTGTTGTCACCATATGAAAATACCACACTTTCCCCTCTACCCTTAGCAAGTATTCATACTCACTTGCTTAATACACTTTAATTAAAAACTACTTACCTATTTGATCTTATAGGGATTTTAGACAAAGACCCTATCATTTTATTTAGCTACAATAATTTGGACAAGAATCAAAAGATGGCTCTACTCTTGTCTACAATCTTAATTCGAAAATAAGATGGTCTCCCTCTCTCTCTGACACAGAGCACGGAGACACCGTCCTTCATCGGTTCATGAGACGGCCTGCCCACACATCATTCCTGAAAGAAACAGAATCCATTAATGCATTGGAATAAATTCTCTCGAGAGTGGGGGAAATAACTGATTTATCAGAAGTATCAGCCATGTCTGCCCATGAAACTCTACTCTAATCAGTAATGTGATCAGTATTTTCTTTAACTAAACTTTTCCAAATTTGACCTGTTTCTTTTATAATCAAATATGTTCTGTTCCCTAACCTTTTTTCAACAACACCTAATACCCACTTATTTTAACTCGATCTAAAATCTTATATACAATCCAACCATTTTGATGTTGAGTCTACTATTATTAAGAAAAAAATTCCCCCAATAGGCCCAAAAAAATCTAAGTGAATCCTTTTCCATACAGACATACGAAATCTGAAATCGGTCATATTAGAATGCCCAAAGGCAAGTTCGTAGACATCCATTTAGATCTTATTGATCCACTACCACCAGTTGAGGGCGAGAGATACTGCCTCACGATAATATACAGGTACTCCAGATGGATGGAAGTGGTGCCGCTGCAAAACATCACTTCAGTCGACATCATCAAGAACATAATAGAATGCTGGATTTCCAGATATGGAATACCTCGCAAAATAATAACCAACCAAGGAAGACAGTTAATGTCAAGCGAATCCAATACATTCCGCACACACCTTCCCACACTGTGGTCAGAAGCATTACCATAAGTCCTCTTAGGAATTAGGACGGCAATTAGAGAAGACCATCCAGTCTCCATAGCAGATATGACATTCGGAACCACCCTCAGGGTACCAGCAGACCTCCTACAGGAACCAGGGAGTTATGTCGACCCCACCACATATACCAGCGTCCTTAGGGTCAATCTGCAAGCTTTGCAGCCCAGATTAGCCATTCACAGAACAGCAAGATCAGTCTTCGTTCACCCTGATTTAAAAAGAAAGCACAAAAGTCTTCTTAAGAAACGACAAGATGCACAGGTCACTAGAACCGAACTACGAAGGACCTTATCAAGTCCTAACCAAACAAGACAAGACAGTTACCATTATGATTGGACAGGAATCCACAACAGTGTTCTGGGACCGATGCAAACCAGCATATTCCGGAACTGATCCATCAACCGATGACAACCGAGCAGAACACCCATCAGAGACCGGACTACCACAATATACAACAAGGAGTGGCAGGAATGTCAGTTTAAGCTTACCATCTTGTCCTTAGATCCTCTAAGCCCTCTAGGAGGGGGCTGATGTGGCCGTCTCGAAGATTATAGTACATTCCACAACCGTAACACAGCGGCGAACCACGGTTGGAGCGCCGACAAACCAGTTCGCCTCCGTCCGCTTGTGTGCATACGTCCATTCTTGTGTCTCTCGATATAAATTTTCGTAACACATAAAAATCGATACATAATTTTAAATAGATTAAGTTTGTTAATTGCTATATTTTATTTGTGTTGAAAGTGTTTTATTTACAATATATGTTAGTACCGAAACAGTCTCTCTCATTTCCAAAAAAACTTTTTTTCTCTTGAAATTTGAATATCATAATTGATTTCTTATCTGATCTTCAGTCTATCATAAAAACTAAACTAGGGTTTAAATCCCAGTTTGTGTTGATTTGAGATTATATAAGTAAATTGATAGATTATAAAAATATATTAATAGATTCCTTCTGAAACGAGTCATTTGGCCATTTCATCCGTCTTTCTTTTTTCATTCATTATTATCACTTGTTTGATCAAAAAGGTGAGCGCCAAATATTGGTACTCACCTTTATGAGAAGTTAGTATAGTTTAAAGTAGGTATATATGAATTGGATATAGTTTGTAACCACATATACGGCAAAATATTATATTCTAATGGATACAGAAATACCATACATTTATTGAAATATTGATTTCATAAAGTCATATAAACATGATTGTGTAAATGATATAAACTCTGTACATTCCACATTCCATTAACAAACGCATTAGATTTTTGTATGGTTGTTGGGTTTTTCTTACTGGTATAATTATCGGTTTATTAATGAATGCTGTTTACAGTTTTATAGTTGCATCGCAGATTATTTAATCCATATGCTATATTATTTTTGTATTTTATTTGAATAATTTAAAAGTAATATTTTTATTATTGTATTCTAGTTTGATTTATTTAAACTAAAATATGTTTGGCTTTAGGTTGAGGGGGGTTTGCCGGCACCTGGTATCGAACCACCGACCCCTTGTTCACAAGGCCGAGACTCTACCTCCAGGCTACCGACGAACTCCTTTTAAATCCGTAAATTATTTATTTAAATCTAAATATGCAGTAATATTCTTCTTATCGAGTTCTATGAAACCAGTTTTATCAAATATATAGTTAAAGCCTCTGAAATTATTGTGAAAAATTGCGGAGAAAAATAATATAAGTATGTAAAATGTTAATATAAGTATGTAAAATATTAATATAAGTAGCTATGTGTTTTGTTCTTCGCTAATTTTCGTTCTTGTCTTGGCTCCAACTGTGTTGTGAATGAGAAATTTGATTTGTAAATATTTTTTATGTCTTTTTTAACATGTAAAAGGCTCACGCCGTGGATATGTAAATATGTAAATAAATAAAAGTTAGAAATAAGTATGTAAGTAGAAATGTATAATTATGTATCAATATTGTTCCTTTATTATTCGTACATAATTATAGTTCATCCTATAAATTCAATTGATTAAACTTGTTATACTATATATTATACTATCACGTCATATCGCAGAATTGGGGTAGCCAGCAGACCAGCCGCATGCAATAAACATGCAAGTTGTCCTCTCTGTTTAATTAATTATTCGTTGCCATTTTATTAATAAATATTTGGGGTGGGTGACATACTTTGTTGCTGAATTTAAGACGTAAATATTTATTTTCGCATACCTGCCTTTTACGGGGGCTCCAAATCTTGTAAAAAAGAGTGAGGAACCCACTCTTTGCCGGGTGCTCCACGGCTTAATTGACTAACTAAAATATTTTATTAATTTTCTTCTATACACAATACTCATTCACCCCTGAACATTATATAAATAAATTGTTTAAGGGCTTGTGCGCATCGTGTGTACAACTGTACATACATCGTGAAAAAAGATCAATTTGACAATGACTTTATAAGTTGAAACCAGGTCACTGCTCATTAAAATCTTTTAAGTAAAACTGAAACCAATTGTGTTTTTTATCCATTTATAATATTTAAGAAAATTAAAAAACTTATAAACAAAATCACTTTATTTTTCATAGGAACTAATAATTATATACTTACCTCAACATAACTTGACATTATCTAGATTTTTTTGCTTAATAAAACGTCATTGACAAAACAAACAATGCAATTTACACACAAAATACTCATAATACAAAGATTGTTCTGTCAAATGTTGGACCTGTGACAGAGATATGGCATTCCGTTCTCTCTGCCTACCCCACTTCGGACACTGCGTGAGGGTATAGTAGTCAGTTATACTTTATTTATGTAGGTACATATTTTTATTATCCGTGTTTATAATTGTTTTCTTTATGAACAATAAAGTTGATTATTATTATTATTGCTTTTGTTTTATTTCATGCTAGTTTTTTAACCCGGCGTCGCTCTGGGTTTCATAAATAGATAAAAGAGGAACTCGTGCAAGTAACTAATATGAAGTATCCACGAGAAGTCTGGGTGCTGAAGTGTTCCAGAGGGGCAGTAGAAAGCTGAGAGCCAATCATCGAAATGGTGGAAATAATATGGTTTATTGCGAATATCCATGTCATAAATGAATGAGGTATTTGTTGAGTAATATTCTTTAAATATATATTATACATACTTACATCGCCCTCAACGCTCCTCTCGGGAGGACAGGGCAGAATGTGCCAATCGCGTCACCTTTTGCCAAGACATTCCCTGCGCTCTGATGTCGTTGTCATAGGAACGGTGTATTGTGAAAGAGTGACGCCCGGGCTGACGGAATGCTTGCGGAACGAAGAACAGTGCTCTTTTTGGCCAACTATCATTGTGCATTCTCAAAACAATTCCCAGCCAGGATCATCGTCTCTCCTGTATTACAGAGATTACAGATCTCTGCCGAGTGAGCTGGCGCACAGCATCATTTGTGACATGTTCATACCATTTGACATCTAAAATCCTTCTAAGACACTTGTTTTCAAAGCTTAGTATCTTCCACTCTTCAGCCTTGGTTAAGCGCCAAGACTCACACCCATATAGAAGATTTGGAATGATGCACGCATTGAACAAGCGACATTTTGTCCTGATGCCGATGTCCCTTTTGGGAGGGTTTAATGTTTTCACACCATTCAGGCTCTCGGGCTCGCGCCCTCTGAACGCCAATTAACACGTTTCTGGACACCTCACCTCGACCTTCTGCTACTACCAATTTGTATACATGAGTAGTCCATTTCCAAACACCGCTATGTCAATTTTTTTTTTATTTTATTTTTTAATGGCAATCTATTATTCATCTTAATTATTGTTAATATCAAAAACCAAACTTCATCTAAATGCGTTATTTTCCATACAATAAGTGATACAATTTGATATAATTTTGCAAAACTTGCTATGTTAAGCATTTGTCCACTTTCAAAACTCCCTATGTTACCTGTCACCTTGCAAACACCGCTATGTTCAGAGTGAACTCTTGCAAATCCCGCTATCTCAATGTATGTCACTGTCACATTGATGTAAATCTATTTGTGTTTTTGGCGGGTGTATTTTCTTCTTTGAGCCCTTTGAGCCCTCTGACACACACTTTGAGCCCTCTATTAGTCATATACGATTATTTTGTGACGCGTGTAGAGGGCAAAACAAAAACAGCATTGTTTTGAATATGTTGGCAAATTGGATACAAACGAAATCCCCACGACAAATCGAACAAATTATTATTACTGTATTATTTCCAGTTGTTGGACATTCATTTTTGCCTCCAGACCGAATTTCCGAAAATATAGAAAGAAAAATCAAGGACATAGAGGTGATAGTGAAACCAGAGAAATATTTTGATATTTTCCGAAAATTTGGTACACTCGGTGGAGAATTCATTTTTTATGACTGGAAATCTAGTGTACAGAATGATGTCAAACCAACAGAGTCTTGGCACTTTAAATGTAACGAGTCAAAAGATTTTTTATTTTGAAGAATATAAAAAACAATAGAATAACCATAAAAGGTGAACCAAATAACATTACTGCCCCCCTAGACAAACCGTCACTTGTCGATCGACTACAAACGAATTTACGACTATAACCGCAACAATAACGCATAATTATATGGGACATGTAGGTAGATTGTCGTAAATTCGTTTGTAGTCGATCGAAAAGTGCGTGCTTGTCTAGGGGGGCTGAGCTAATTGAATATGGAAATGTATGTAAAAAGGGCAAGTCTTTTAGAGATATTCAACCATCAATGTTGGGGATTGGGGAAAACGTAGTGAATTCTGCAAAATTACAAGATGTAAAGAACTTAATTTGTAAGCATATTGGTGAAGATTGGCTAACTCGCCCTAATCTAAGTTATTATAATTTTTTATTAGCTGGAACGGTGGCTACAGAAAATCAAAATGTCGAGGAGACTGATGACGAAGGCACTATGATAGCCGAGGAAGTTAATATTAGAATATAAGGAATAATAAACACTCTGATCGAGTCTCATTGCTCCTTGACAAACAGCCTGGAATTAATTTATTTTACTGCAAAACTTGCTATGTTTATATCGTTCAACTGCAAGTTCATTTTATCCAATTGCAAAAGTTGCTATGTCATTAAGAACTGTTTCAAAACTCTCTATGTTAAATTTAAATGTATTAATATAAGAGAAATAAACATACCTTCGGTGTATTTGACATTATAAATTGTTTCCAAGTACTCAAATCTATAATAAATAACAATGAGCACGACAAAATATAGCTACCAGAAAGAAAAAAACATTTTTTTTGATTTCCCGAAAAAAGTGATTTTTTAACATAGCGGAGTTTGAAAGTGGACTACTCACATAATTTATTTATTCGATATTATTTCTATTTTATTACTTGTGCTATTCTGTATCTTTTTATTAAATTGTTAATTTTAAAATTTTATTAAATAAACATCTTTCAAAAGGGACATTGAAGAGAGAGTGTTGTTTAAAAGATTTCCACAATAGCGGTTTTGGCCTGTTGGCCCCTCAGGCCTGCCCAATGGCCCGCTCGTGAGGACGAATTTGGTTTAATTATGCGGATAAATAGGAGCTCACAACTCCTGAGATATCCGGGTGGAGGTGGGTCTCTCTTCAATGATGCTGAGTTCAGATGCCTTCCAAACTATCTTCATGTTATTGAAAGCCCCGCTAGCAGCTCCTATTCGGATTATTAATTCCGACCGGAGATCACTCTCTGGTGTTGTGGTTGCTCCCAGGCACCCTAAATATATATAAAGAAGTTCTTAAATAATTGTATAAATGTCGTTACTGAAGGATAATGCAGTAGTGCACTAGTACTTAATGTAATGTAATCAGTATTTCAGTAGTTTCATGTCAGATTTGTTTGAATATAAACTGGTTTTGCATATCATTGTATCAACAAATGCATAATATGTGACATTCATACATCCAGAGGCAAAACTAGGTAGCTTTCAATATGAACAGGACTCTGACAGACTTCTCAATAAAGGTTTTTCCACCAATTTTCCTTAGATGTTTCAAGAACATACCTATTATCACGCCAACCGCTTTACTTGCGGAGTAGGCAGAGAGTATTGAGCGCCATTGACTCATGTATTTGCAAACGTTTTTTGCTTTCATCCAACTCCTGTTCATTGTATCAGAATGTGTCCGTCCTATAGGTTAAAACCTACATGGAAAAGCTACCTAGTTTTCTAATTTTTGGACAGCCACGTCTTCGAGCACCCTTTGTCTCTGCCCTCTGCCACATATATCATCTTTGTCAGTTAGTACTCTTTCATACTTTCTACATGCCAAAAAAACAGTAACTTATTGGCATGAATCTTGTAAGTACATGATGTGGAACGGTTGTAGGATGTAGCCCCGAAGAAATGATTCAAGGAAATAACAAGACAACCTCTGTCGCCACATATTGGAATGGAAAGACTAAGCCAAACACGAAAATTGATGGATACCCTCCGATAGCCTGCAGGGTTACTCTCGACAAAACTAAACACGATCTTAATCTAGTCTTGATCTTGATCATACGACGCACGAAGGGACTATGGTCAAAAACATCGCGTTACCGCTAACGCGCCATCGGTTTGTGCGTACATTTGGCCAATAGTCACTTCGTGCGTCGTATGATCAAGATCAAGACTAGATTAAGATCGTGTTTAGTTTTGTCAAGAGTAGCCCTGCTGAATAACATTATGGGTTTTTCCCACCACTTTCCCCTGGATGTTTCAAAAGCAATGCTCCTATATCATCCAGACTCAACGAAACAACAACATTTTCATTCAAAGGAGTACTCAGGGTTCGCCAGAAGGACTGCCCCCAACAAAATCCTCCCTAAAATTACAAAACTCTTAATGTCCCTTGCAGGAGATACTCACTTTAAGGCACTACTTACTACTACAATATTCTTACAAACTTTTTTCTTACAGTTACGTATTGCTACTTACTAAAACTCTAAACCCTAAGGACAACACTTAACTTATTTTCAACTTACCAGTGTACTCACCCTATTACCTATGTATATACAGAATTCTCCTTAAAGAAATAGAAAAAAAAAGAAGAAGGAAAAAAACATCTCAACCAAGGCTCAAGTGGACTGTGGTGCAATGCTGTGAGAAAAAAAATAAATACCCTCCAAGGGGCAAAATTTGCCTGAATAGCACAAAAGTAAGGGGGCTTCCAACTTCCAATCACTCTATTAAATTTCTACTCTAGCAAATTTTTCCACACGAGAGGTGGTGGCATGGTGAGCTAGCCGGCCAGAATTCTTCAATATCCCTCTAGGCCAAGGGTGGCCAACCCGCGGCCCGCGGGCCACATGCGGCCCGCGAGGTGCTTGATTGTGGCCCGCGAAGCATATGCACACTTTTTTTTATATAATAGTCGGCACAAGTACCGTTACATTTTTGAAAAATGTATTTGGAGATTCTTAAATTTGACCTCCTGCTGAAAAGGTTGGCCACCCATTCTCTACAGCAAGCGTGGCCAACTCACGGCCTGTTGCGTGCCTTCTTGTGGCCCGCGAAGCATATTCACATTTTTTTTAATAATAGTCGGTACAAGTACGCGTTACTTTTTTGAAAGAGGTATTTTGAGAAAATATTCTTAAAGAAAACCGAGGAGTTTTGAAACATTTCAAATTCCTATACCATTTTGAAAATTTGTCGAGGGGGGGGTAGAAATTTTATTAAATGTTCCATATATGTAGTTGTGCGGCCCGGTAGGAAATCTCATTCTGAAATTTGGCCCGGCTGCTGAAAAGGTTGGCCACCCATGCTCTAGCCGAATGAAGCAAACACAGTTATAAAATAAAATAACAAGTCACGAGGTCCCGGGCTTGATTCCCGGCCAGGGCAAAATGAAGAATGACCTTTTTCAAATTGTTCTTGGTCTGGGTGTTACAGTGCATTGTATATATGTATGTGGATCATCGTGTTAGTACCCATAATACAAGGTTAAAATCTTAGTTGGGACTAGCTCGGTCTGTGTGAATTGTCTATACATGTTATGTTATGTTATGTTATTTTCTTAACCTAAAAACAAGAAATATTTTTTTTGAGCATAAAGCAGAATTGAATTGGACACGAAAAGTAAGATCCTACGTATAGAACTATATAGTGTAAAACTAATTAAAAAAAAAAAATTTTCATACTGTGTCTACATAATCCCCTTCACACGAGACTTGTCTCTATAACGAGGATGTTTATGTGTGAGGACGCCATTAAATATTAAATTTGATGTTGTGTTTTACTATTTATGTACCTAATCACGTAGGTACAATTATAATATTATATTATGATTCTTTGATAAGGTTTGAGATGTCAAACACGTGGAAGAATTCAGAGTGCGCTTTAGAAATGAGATTTTATTTATTTATTACTAGCGTTAATTTCTCTTCTTCAGAAGATCAATATTTACAATTAATATAAAATTATGTCGACTGTGTAATGGTATTTACTTACTGCTAGTGATGTGAGAAGAGAAAATTCTCCAAATAAATTTCTCGAGAACGAGAA
Source organism: Athripsodes cinereus (assembly GCA_947579605.1). Classification (NCBI taxonomy): domain Eukaryota; kingdom Metazoa; phylum Arthropoda; class Insecta; order Trichoptera; family Leptoceridae; genus Athripsodes; species Athripsodes cinereus. The sequence continues at coordinate 6,271,354 of OX388328.1, forward strand.
ATTTCTCCGAGAATTTCTCCTCTGATGAAAGAGAAATTTCTCTCCATAATTTTTCTTAGTGATATTATGACCTTTCGCCCGGTACACTTCGCAGCCAACCTGATTGATCCAAAAATTTGTGGGGCTGATTAAGGCCCAAATCAGAGGTTATTAACACTTTTTTCCATGTACGTACCAGCATTTTTTTTTTCAACTTAAATATGGGCATGTGGGGTGTCAAACATCAAGATTTTTCATCAGTTATTAGCACTTTTTCTATATAGGTGCCTAACATTTTTTTTCCATAGTTAATTGTAGCCATATTGGGGATAAATTGTCTCAACATTGATTAGTGATTGATTGATTGAATAAAGTATTTATTATTATTAAACTGTTAAATAAAAAATTAAAAAAAGTTTCCAAAAATTCTCTACTTAAAAAAATATTTCTTGAGAATTCCACAACACTACTAGCCTTCTTCACATCAAAAGTGAACAAATATGAACGCACCTTTACGTATCTCTGAAACGTTATAATTATTAGGTCAAGCACATAATAAAGGCTTATATAACCGTTCACTGTGTAAATAAATAAAAATAAATAAATAAATAATTCATTCAAAAAATATAACATTAATTGCGAGTTTCTGTGTTAAATAAAGATTCGAGAAATGAGGCGTGTATATATAGTAGTTCCAATCGACGTTAAGTCCAATTTATATCAAATTTCAACTAAACATTGATTCGTATAGACCAGGGGTCTCCAAACTTTCCAGCCTTAGGGCCATACTGATTACTCCAGTAAGTTCCGAGGGCCAAAACCATATTATCATTGTTGCCGGTGGTAAAAAGTGAAATAGTCCACTGATGAAAAAAAAGTCCGAAAAAGTACGCAACGTTTAAAAAAGGCTGCAAATCGGACTAAAGTCCGCAAAACGGCAACACTGCATATTATTAATTTTGTTAAGATTTTTCAGAATCCTTTTGATACTGAAATTGAAACCCTAGCCCCGGAACTTCAAATGGAAATGATTGATCTACAGTGCAGTGATATAATTAAGAACAAATATCAAAACTCATCTTTGTTGGAATTTTATAAGAGTCTTCCACTGACACAATTTGATAATTTGCATAAATTTGCTCCTGGACTGTTTTCTGTTTTTGGTGCTACTTATTTGTGTGAGAAGACCTTCTCCAAAATGAAGTACACAAAAAATGTTTACAGATCTAAATAAACTGATGAGCATCTTAAATCTCTTTTAATAATTGGTACAAGTAAAATTAGTCCACAACTACAAACTATTGTCAGTGGAAAATCTGAATTACATAAATCTCATAAGTATTTCATATGTCATTATGCTTGTTATAAGTTATGTTTTTATTTAAAAAGTATAAAATGTTAGTTGGATTCATTTCAATAATTTGTTAGTTATTATATATTGAAATTAAATTTTCTGCATATTATACATGTCTTTACTCATTACAATTCTGTGTTTCTTTATCCAACTTATCACAAAAACAATAACAATAAGCCTACAACAATAATAATAATAATAAGAAAAAGATGATTTGTATTTGGCGCTGTTTAATGGTCCGTGACCATCTCAAGAGCGCCGTGGCTTTTTAGTTAAGTTGGAAGCATCTTCTGGGTCAAAAATGAAGTTCATGTAACGCTGCTGCCATTGCAGAGGACTCTCCATCAGTTCTCTGCCTCAGGCCATCCCATATCTTGGTCATGGGTGTCGTACGTCTCTACGTTCTTGGGATGACTCTGGGGCCACCCACGAAGAGTGCAGGTTTTCTCGATAGCCGACTCGAAGTCCTTCTTTTCGAGCGTTCCACTTTAGTTGACATCATAGAAAACGTTGGACACATAGAGAAGCTTCTTTTTACGGAGATCTGAGATAGGCATCGTGGTAGACAAAACAGTATTTTTGTCTCTTTCACCCGCTGTGTTTTTGCGAGTAGTCGGTGTTGTTATCCTTCTCTGTTACACTACTGGACATACACTGATCACTACACGCTGGCACTTGTGAGACAACAGAGTGATTTCCGGAAGGGGTCGATTTTTTTAACACGTGTTTTGACAATAGAAGCGGAAATGTAACACAAAATGATGACTTGTTAAAGTTTTGAAGAGACAATCAACAATAATGAATATTCAGACATATGATATTAATTTATTTCGAGTTTTGATGAAATTTAAGAGATGATGAGATGCAAAAACTACGCGGTTTTGTAATGTAAGCGTGCTCAAGAAAATTCAGCACTATGGGACCGATATCTTTCGTAAAATCAAATTATTAAAATGAGCGGTTTGATTTGCGTGGTGGCAGCTAAACAGCGCGCAACCCACTGTTATGAGTAGTTAGCTCATGACCATATCAATGTAGATGTCATATTAATAATTAGGTTATCAACATAAAATTAGAATACTTAAGTAAACTAAATTTAATTTGCTATAAAAAATATGTTCTCTAAAAGGAGTTTTCAAGTATGCTAGCTCTCCGCGGGCCGGACAAAATCTGTCCGCGGGCCGGATGTGGCCCTCGGGCCGTAGTTTGGAGACCCCTGGTATAGACAATGTATTTTCCGACTTCTCGAACCAATATGTGTGTTACATTCTCCGCTAAATATACATACAAGAAAATCGATCTCAAAAAATAGTTTTATTCCCAACAACATGTCCGTCTTACATTTTGTTTCAAACAACTATAAGTCCGCAGACAGCCAATCACAGCTCTAGATTTATCCAAATTCAATATGGCGACCATGGTGTAATATGTGCGTGCGGTGTTCCAACAATGCGTTAAATTCAAATATGATTTGATATTTATGAAGTGAATCTGTAGTATTTTTAATTATTGTTTTACATTTTCATTCTCTGGATAAACATCTTTAGAACTGAGCATACTTGCAACTAAGTACTTTCCCCCATATATTAGTACGGTAGATATCAAATATATGGGCCTACCAGAAAATCAAGTAAAATGGACTTAAGGTCGTTTGGAACGCCTCAAATAAAGATTCGAGAAATATCAAGAACGAGACAGTATTGAACATTTCAGGAGTAATGAAGTATACCACTCGTCGCGAATGTCTTAAATGTTTTTTATTAGCACGAAAAAGACAATGTGTATTTTCACTACATTCTGTTGGTCTGATGGCTACTTGATGAACAGGCTAAGGGTTGGGGTGACTAGGTGCAGAAGTTACCAGCAGAAGTGGGGTTTTTGGATGGGGAAGACACTAGCTGCGATTGCGGAGAGCAGTGGTCTCGAACCTACCGATTTTTCGGTATTTATACCGAAATGGGCCGTGTCCTACCGATATACCGAAATGCTCTAGTAATCTACCGTTTTTTACCATTTGTCAGCAGGCAAGGTTAATCGGTAGATAAGTACTGGGTATTCGGTAAAAGAACCGGATTCTTATGGATTTGAGCAAATATTCTTTAAGAAAACCGAGGATTTTTTGAAATATTTCAAATTCCTATACCTATAATGAAAACAAAATTGTTTTTGGTTTTACTACGATTTATTTGTTAAATAAGTTACCTGGTTTCAACCTATGAGGTCATTGTAAAAACTATTTTTTTTGTTTGTGAGTTTTGACAATGACCTCATAGGTCGAAACCAGGTAACTTATTTAACAAATAAATCGTAGTAAAACCAAAAACGATTTTCTTTTCATTATATATAATATAATGGAGTTTTACAAAATCAACGTCGACTCAATCAATAAATTCCTATACCATTTCGGAAATACGGCGACGGGGAGGTAGAAATTATTTGTGTAAAAGGAAAAGTATCTGATATTGACATCGTCGGTACAAATACCTGGTACTTTGTAGAAAAAGGTATTTTCGTTGACGTATACCGAATTTGGATACAAATATACCGAAATATACCGATTTTTGTGGGGAGTTCTACCGATTTTGCACAATGACGTTCGAGACCACTGGCGGGGAGGTGCAGAGTGATTCTCACTTATTGCAATGTCCGCTGATGCGGAATGCATGTAATGTGAGTGACCTGATGATGGCGAGTGACAAGGCGATATACGTCGCCGAATACTGGAGTGGCAAGGTCTAAAGTCCGGACCCGAAAGTAAGTAAGTAGACAGAAAGACTGGAAAAGTTTTTAATGCTTACATTTTCATCAATATTTGTTAATTTGAATCTATTCATCATATACCTATAGGTTGTGTATAGATTTTGTCCCCCTGGTAGTGATGTAACGAATGTGTGATTTTGGATATTCGCGAATGCGAATAGCGAATATTGAATTGCTTAGATTTCTACAATATTGCTCAATCATTAAAATTTCTACCCCCCGTCGCCGAATTTTCAAAATGGTATAGGAATTTAAAATATTTCAAAGCTCCTCTTTTTCAGCAATGTACCGGGTAAGTATCCGGTATTTTTACCAAAAATCCGATACTTTATTACCGAAATATTATTCGCAAAACATTTGCATATTTTTTTGCGAATACGAATGCGAATACTTTGAAATATGCGAATGCGAATTCGAATATTCGTTACATCACTACCCCCTGGTCTGATTTATTGATTTTATTTGATTTTTAAGGTAGATGATTTTTTTTAAAGACCTCTCAGGTAAATTTAGGATCTTCACTGGTCCACCTTTTGGTTTCGTTGTCATGTTCTATAATTGACTGTCTGATCCTGTGTACGTTGTAAAAATAAAATAAAACTAAAGTTTAGTTAAAAGCAGTGGCGGATTCGGAAAAAAACTCAAGGGGGGGGGGCTAAAGATATCTTGAGTAATAAAAAAATAATCAAGTCACATGCAAAGCTAAAGAAAGTTTTGATTATACACAATACACATATTTGTGAGATCATTTTGGGCGGATTATTAATAAAGAAATAGTAGATATTTAAATGTTTTATTTGATAAAGAAAAATATAATCTACCATAGAATGATAGAATATACATATAACAAAAGCAGAGATAAATTGACAAAGAGAGTATGATACAATTTTGATTGCCATATATTTAACAGATCAGACCACCATTTAACATTAATAATGTCGAAGGAACATTTAGGGCCGAAATTATAAACGAGGAACCCAATATTCGTAAGTATGTCGACACTTTACGAACGGATGGCGATCTGTTCGTACATTCTACTAGATACTGCATTATAAAACTATTTTGACAATTCGTTAGAAAGAAATATTTTTGCCTACTGTACCCATTGTTTTCAACTGGTGCTCACATAAGATCTTGCCTGTCCCTTTTATCTACCTGCTCCCCATTCATAAAAACTTCACCCAACAATCTCATAATTTACACAAAACAACAGCGATGCTATGAGAATATATCCTAACCAAACACGTGCGTAGATTCATCTATTGTTATTTCTTTCTCTCTTCAGGCAAATAGTGAGACAGCAGTGCTAGTCGTCAAAACTTATCCCTGGTCGGTCGGCCAGTTAAAGCCGATGGTAAAATTTTACTGAAACAATATCAACGGATGTTTATAATGCTGAAAAACGAGTATTATATAAAATTTTGGACCATATTAAAATAACTTGAGCTAACGGACTTTTATAATATTGGCCCTTAAAGTTGAATACATTTACCATTCATCAAATTTTGCCTAAAAATTTCCAAATGCGAAAGGTCTGTGCTAAAATGATGCCGAAAAACCTCACAATTGAATAGTGGGAACAATGTTTCCATTGGTGTGTAGCTGCCCAAAGAAACTACTTTGAAGGGGATTACATTGATTTTTGAAAAAAATAAATACTTTGTTAGTTAAAAAATCAGTCTCATTACTTTTCTGCCGCACCGTGTATATGTTGTTATAGCCGGCTTTCAAGAGCTTCTGTTCTCAAGAGCCTTCATTACTTTTTCCTGAAGATGAGAGCGGAAACTCTTGAAAGCCGGCTAGAAAATTAATTGAGAGATCAGTGGAATAACCATATAGCTTGTTTTTTTAAAAACTTACGAAAATGTATAGGATCTGGATGTTCAAAGAAAGAACACTTAAGGGTGTCCAACTGACACACATGGGTTAGTTGGAAGATATTGCTTCTGCGATAAACTCGTCCATTGCACAATATCATTTATTTGTATCACATTGTTTTATAACTTCGTAATTATGTCTGCTCTTAATTTTACAATAAAGTTTATTATTATTGATTCACCCATAATACATCCACCAATTCCCATTTAGAATCAATATGTTGGGTGCACAGCCTAAAAAATGTACTAAATGGACACTTTTATCCAAAATATTACATAAAATTATTTTTATACAATTTCATCTACATTTACCAAGTGATGCAGTTGATTTACTAATCTACATATAATAATATATGTAGGTACCTACCTACTTATACAGGTGTCCCAAAATTAGCGCAAGATTTGCATTAAATATAAAAGAAAATATAAAAAATATCAAATAAAATAAAATAAATATTTATTATTTTTGTTTCGTGTTACTGTTGAGTAAGACTAACGCACGACCACTCTTTTAGCAACCATAGTTTAAAATTATTACATACACACACATACCGACCAACTTTGACAGCACTGGAAGCAATAGAAATTAATAAAAATAATAACTCGACTAAAACAGCTATTAATAATAATAATCTTCCGAATTCATCTCCCTTACTACAACTATTCCCCATCTCATATTCCAAGAACTCCACGCCTGAAACCAACACGACCCCGCCTACCCCTACACCCTCACTGTAAACCCTAACGAACTTTTGTATTTGTTTTGTTTAGTTCAGTATAGATCAGCACCTGATGATGCGAACTCGGAGTCCGCGAAACCGGTCGTGCGTTGGTCTTACTCAACAGTAACACGAAACAAAAATAATAAATATTTATTTTATTTTATTTGATAATTTAAAATGAAGTGTTACAAAGTAAATGCCGATACAATTAATAAAAGAGAGTGTTTAGTCTTTAGATTTTTATTTTTTTATTGAATTATGAAGTATATAGGATAGGGTTATTTATGGAATAACACATCCGGAAAATGGCCTCCAAGGCTTTGCTGGCACATATGCACCCTTTCGTCGAAATTTTTCATGACATTTCTGCATAACTGTCTCTGAATTTCGTTGATGCAGCGTTTAATTTCCTCCTGTAAAGCACGTGTTGTAGGTTTGCTGACATAGACCTTTGACTTCAAATAATCTAAATAATGGTGTTAAATCATATGATCTAGGGGGCCAATTCTGATCACCGATAGACGATTAGGAAACGTCTCATGCATATATTGAATTGTTTCATTGGCTGTATGGTATGTGGAACCGTCTTGTTGAAACCACATATTGGCCACATTAATGGCATCCAACTTCGGCAGAAATACCAGTGTTATCATGTCGCGATATCGAGCACTAGTAACAGTTGCTGCTTGATCACCCTCATTTTCAAAAAGGTATGGTCCAATGATGTCTCCTGCCCAAAATCCGCACCAAACAGTGACACGTTGTGGGTGCATTTGTTGTTCGTCAATCACACGTGGGTTCTTCGAAACCCAAACACGGCAATTTTGTCGATTAACAACGCTATCGAGGTCAAAATGTGTTGGAGCATTCTGCTATATGGTTGGGAGACGTGGACCATTATCAAGAGTGAAAGCGGACGATTGGCGGCCTTTGAGATGTGGTGCTACAGACGCATGATGAATAATCATTGGTTGGAATACGTCAAAAACGAGGATGTGTTAATCAGGGTAGGCGAAAGAAGGCAACTCCTTAAGACAATCAGCCAAACAATGAGCTAGCTGGATTGGCCAAAACACCAGGCACCCAGACATGCTCATCACCATCGCAGAGAGCAAACCCGAAAGCAGAAATGGTAGAGGCTAACCAAGACCCATAATAATTATAATAATATATAGACCAACTGAAGAAACACATGAACTGTGGCACATACGTAGAACTGAAGAGACTAGCTGAAAATAGGGAGGAATGGAGAAGAAAATCCAAACTCTTTGCAGACCAATCAAATGGATTGTAACACGCTATATATACATGACATGTCACGTATGGCTCAGTGTCTCCTCAGCCTAATGTACTGTGATATGTCAATTTATAGTATTTAATTTCTTGTTCACGGATTGTTGTATCTCGAGCAAGGCTTAGGAACACGTCAAGATAACAAACAATGTAGGTTCAATCTACAAACAGTTAATAAGAAGCAGGTTTTGCGTGTAGTTATACAAACACAGACACTTTAATAATATGAGACACTTAGCTTATAATATTATTATTATTCAAATAATGAAATATAAAGCAATAAAGCATACGGGTACAAAACATCTATTTATTTATTTATTATTTATGTTCGCGACATAAAATATGTTCCGTAAAGTTTAATAATATTATGATAATGTATTTAATATCCCAAACATACAAAATATTTAATATACAAACTACCGTCGCAGATAAAAATACGTAAGTAAATATACAACAGAACTAGCAGGAAAAATAAAAAAAATATTTGGCATTATAGGTCCTTTTATACAATAGGTACCTTAAGTCATGTCAGCTACAGGGATAACTCCGAAGTCTTTAATAAATAATTTACATAAATTAGAATTACCGGTAAATTCATACCTACTTCAAAATTCAAATATCTATAACGATAATAATACTTGTTATATTGTTTGAAGGTTTTTGAACACAAGATATTTCAGGCACAATGCCGGTACTTTGAACCCGCGTTATGAGCCTAATCCTTTGATATCTTGTACTCGTATATCTGTATTATGTAATCTTTTCCCGGTAAGTTTTGGTGTGATCACGATTGATCATTCCGAGACTTATCTGGTTGTATTGTGCTGAGAGGCGTTGATGGGAATTCTCCGCCGTGTTAAAAAAACAGTTAAAATGAAAGTAATTTCATAATTGTAATTTGACGTTTTAAGACAGTTGACGAACAAAAAATGGGATGTTATTTCTAGAGTTCAAATAAAGAACGCGAAGAAGTTTACTTTGAAAGTAATGTCACCTGGGATGATCACGCTGACAGCCGTACACAACAAGCAAGACGTGCGTTTAACAAAACGTTGACAATAAACGAACCAAATAATGTAGCTACCTGCCTGATAGTAGAAAAACTCCTTGTGAAGGCATAAATATGTGACGTGTCTTGTTCTACGGCTGCGAGACATGGTGCCTATATGAAAGAGATAAAAAGAGTTTAGAGGTGATCTATAGAGATTCGTAAAATGGTCCAAAAATATGTATTGCTTACTTATCAAATAGCCGAATCATTAGATGGTAGTCCGGACCAACATTGTCGCAATAGATCCAATATAGTTGCGATGACACAAGGGATGCGAGGTCCCTCGGCTATACTATACTATACCCTCACGCCGTGTCCCAAGTGGGGTAGGCAGAGAGAATGGAACGTCAGATATACCTATCTATATCTTTACACACTTCCTTCGATTCCTCCACATTCTCAACACACGGCCGTCCTTGAGAATTTGGTAGGTACATGTGATCAAGCCACGTGGTTCTCGGACGCCCGTTCTTTCTTTCAGACAAGTGTAATATCTTCTTTGTCATTCTTTTACCTCGTTCATTTGTTCAACATGTCCAGGCTACCGTAGCTTATTCGCGCGCATTCTCTCCACAATACTACTCTTATTCTTCACACTATCACGCAGCGTTTTACCAACCTTAACCTTTATAAAAAAAGGGAACTAATTATTTGTACGGCTATTAATCCATTCGTTCGGCAAAAAAAATCAGCATTTAAGTCATTTGCACAACGAACAATGTTTTCATCGGCAATAAATAAAAAATAAGCGCAACACTTGTTTTACAAACAAACTTGGTTATATCGGTAAATTAACAAATTTTAACAGCTTAATAAATATTCGCACAACAAAATAATTAATTGACCAGCAGAATTGTTATTTGAGCAGCAGAATTATTATTTGACCGGCAGAAAATATTAGATAAACAATATTTTTCACCCACCGATTTACCTTCGGATCCACATGAAGTTTTTGTGATTTCTTACCAAATTAATGATGACTACGAAAATAATGCCAGTTTCCGCTTTGCTATATTAACGAAATATCTAACTGAAATGTCGAAAAACGCTAGTGTCCTTCATTCAAATGCTACATATAAAATCACATAAAAAGATGCTACATACAAAGATTTATTATCGTATTATCTCGATCGTCAATGGTAAAAGTTTACCGAAATCGATCGCGATTTTAAAAAATCAGGTAACGGATGTGCATTGTAGAATATTTAAAAAAACATTCAAAATGTCTCGTAACTGTTACATAGTTAATCCTTCTAAAATAACTGATAAAGATTTATTATTTGAACAAGAACTTAAAAATTTAGCTTTCACATGTTTAATTAAAATAAGCCGACGGTTTGCTGCTCATTTATTTATTTTGCTGGACAAATAATCATTATGCCGGTCAAATAATAATTTTGCCGGTCGATTTAATTTAGAGTTTTACAATATCATATTATTTGCAATAGAAATATAATATTCTCGTTGGGCATAAGTAGCATATCAACATGATATATTTGTCGGCAGAATACATTTTTCTGCTGAACATAACATCAAAGATCGTTTAAATTAAATGATAGCCTAAAAAAATATCTTTCAATTCCTTTTTTCACCCTACAGAGAGTCGCACAGGATAGAGTGGAATGGACAGAGAGATGCGGAGAATCACTGCGAACTTATTATTGACAGGATTGAAATCAGAAAAGGGAATACATAGTGGATAAGATGACAGGTAAATAATTACGTCGAGATTTATCCTCTTACTAATCACAATGATATGAGGCATAACGTTCCAAACTCCGTTAAGTCCACTTTTGACAGTTTTGAGTAAAACACATTTTTCTATTGTGCCATAATTATTTCACATCTAAATTTTTCCTTATTTATATTATTATAGAATATCGCTTTAAATTCTAATTGATCAATAAATAACTACTAAAAGTGGTGTTTAAACACAAAATATATTTATTTAGAGTTCGGACTTAACGTAGTTTGATATGTCCATAGGGACTTTATGGTTTTTGGAACAAGCAAATGCCAACATAATGGCAGCCATATTGGAATTCATTATTATAATTCGTTCTCTGATTGGTTGATTCAACGACCTCGTGGACTTAACTTAGTTTAAAACAAAATCATCAGTGGACTTAATTTAAGGCTCTACGGGACCCCCGCTCCCTCCCGCTCCTAGTAAATTTCGCTGTCTTTCAGCTACTGAAATACGCATAACTTTCATTCAATATTCATGAAAAAAATATATAATATAGATCAATCTTTTATTTCGAAGTCTAGTTGTAGACATTTTTTAAAAGTGTTACCAGTTTTTCAGAAAAAAAATCATAAAATAAGCTTCGTTAAAACTTGTAAGGATCAAATCTCAAGTTCTCTTTATCGCATAATTTTTATTTTTGGTTTGATTAATGACATGTGTTAATATCTTGTTTTTAAGTTGTAGACGTTCTTTAATTTAAGTATATTTCTTTTAAAAATAGCTAAAAACGTGTATTTAAAACAATATCATTTTCGCTTACCGAAATTTCCATACAATTCTCTACAAGTGTTTAAAATGTTAGTATTGAGCTGAATGTCAACGAGGGTGGATGTATCGCATATTTCTATGAATAAATTATTGTGAAAGAATTATATTGTTAAAAAGAATCTAATGAGATAATAATCAGTTGTTTTGTAATAAGTAGGTAGGTACATAAGAATATTTTTATCTCATGATTGTATTTTAACCATTGACTATTACTTTGGTTTCGGTGAAATGATCTTTTATCCATCGAAATGCGTATTGTTTTCGCATGTAATTAGCAAAGAAATTATATCATTGCATTAGATGTATGTATTGAATCTGATTTATTGAAAGCCTTATGACCCGTAAATTAATTTTTAAGCCCAATATTCAACAAACCAGAAAAAATCAACATAGGGGTAGTCTTCTACGTGCTATTTTATTAATGTCTTATACGTAATGTTTTAGGAATACCTACTTGCTTTTTACAAATCAATCGAAAAACGGGAATCTTTTCTATTCCTGGAGTTACACGGATCAAGATATAGGCCTTTTCGCAAAGCATTTTTTTACTTCTTCTTGACCTCGAACATAAACCTACTTCTTTTCGTTTGATGACATACAAAAAAAATCTATGGTAGGTATATTCGAAAATATTTTTCCTATAAAATCTTTAAATAAATAAATCTAAGTATGTGTCGAATAGGAAAAAAATTTCACAAATATGAAGAAGGGAAAGAAACGTCTAAGGATAGGTTAGTCGAGCGTCCCATGCTTTCTGCACAGGACGCGAGGTGAGGGGTTAGAAAGATATTTTATATCCACTTTATTCTGTATTTTTTTTGGTCGAGCACGTTTTTATGTAAATTTTATGTACTCATTATTTTGTAAACTATTGTGTACAGGTTCCACTTAGTGTTTCAATTATACATTGATGCATTTATGTATCAATCTAGGTACAGTAATTTTATATACATAATGGATATAATACCTACTTGGAAATGTGGAACGAATGAATAAGGAAAGGATGAAAAAGAGGATATATTATGTACTTGTCTGTACATATATATGTAACACCCAGACCCAAAACACTTTGAAAAAGGTCATTCTTCATTCTGCTCTGGGCGGGAATTGAACCCGGTACCTCGTGACTCAAAGGCAAGAGTGTTACCTCCGCGTCACGCCGGCCGCTATTTTTTCTCAGCCTATCCCACATGGGACACGGCGTGAGGGTATAATATAGTATATTATTATCTACATAATTATTATGAATAGGTAATACACAAAAATAAAGAAGAGCTCTAATGGGTTATAAACAAATGCTCGACATAAAGACTGCAAAATAAAGATTGCCCTAAAAGCAGGTATAAAAAATCTTAACGTTTTCAAAATAAATATTGTTCTTCAAGTTATTACATACTGCCTGTATAAGGGTATACCCGGCTTACTACGGAAAATGAATACCAAATTGGCGAATAAACACTTAACGGTAGTTTTAGTATTTTGTCTCTAAAACCAGCAACACTTTTATGGAAATATTATCATGATAACATTTATAACAATGTTGTTTACCATTTATTATTACATAATATTCTAATAATATATATACCCTTATAATATTGGTCAATAAAAAAAATATGTATAACGTTTTTAGCCTAAAAAATACCCAGCAGATAAAACTAAACATTATTTTTCCTCAGTCTTATCATATTATTTTTTCTATTGAGGACATACAAACATACATCCATAATGACATAAACTAACAGACAAAAATATTTATGCAGTGATTTTTCACTTTACAAAATAATAATTATTATCTACTATGTAGAAGATACTACCATCATTATAGGTACCTACTTCATCTCTCACAATAGCCAGCAGTCATAAAATAGAAGAACAATTATTTTTTTATATCTGCGAGCAGATTAGGGCAAATATTTCACACGTTATGATTTATAGCCCTAAACAATGCAACTACTACAAGTGGGGTAACTAGCGTAGAACGTAGCGTAGCTTCTACCAGCAACACGTAATAAACAACCAAGTTGTTCTCTGCGTGCTTATGAAAGTTAGATTTGAATAGGTAACCTATTCATTTCAGGGAAACTAAACCCGATCACAAAACGTTTCTTACTTACCTACAAAAGGAACTACTACTACACCAGTAGCCAGTAGACTAATTGCATGTATAAACATGCAGGTTGTCTTCTCCGTAACAGTAAAAATAAGACATTTAGAATACACCGAGGAGTACCCAGTAATGAATAGATCTCCCACTCTTTTCTGTAAGTTACGAGTGTCGTGTAAAAGACAGGTGTTCGGAAAATAAAATAATTGCTTTTTGCAGAACACTCGATAACTTACAGGAAACATAAATATTCTTTTACTGGAAACTCCACGGAATACTATTTAAGTATTTCTAGTAATAAAAAATACCTTGTTCAAAATTGATTATTATTTCCCGCTCAATTGTACCAATGTAAGCAAACGAAATGTGGTCATGGTTGAAGAGGGACGAAAGTGGAATAAATGCTATGGAGATGAGATCGTTGAGGAGAATGGTTGGTAAAACGTTGCGTGATAGAATGAGGATATTAGAAGAATGAGTGGATGCAAGAGGAGTGTTGTGGATAGAATGCGTGTAAATAAACTGAGATGGTTTGGTCATGTGGAACGAATGGAAGAGGAAAGAATGACAAAGAGTATATACTTGTCTGAAAGAAGGGGTGTGAAGAATCACGGGTGTCCGAGAACTACAAGGCTTGACCATGAAGATCAAATTCTCAAGGACTGTCGTGTATATTGAGTAAGAGAAATCGACGTGCGTGCATGAGAAATTGTATTTCCCTTCCTCCTCATTCTCATACATGTTCGCCGATTTCTCTTACTCAACACGCGGCCGTCCTTTAGGATTTGATCCACGTGCTCAAACCACGTGGTTCTTGGCCGTCCGCGTCTCCTCACACCTCATCTTGGCATCTTGGTTCTCTGCCAAGATATTTTATACCCACTTTTTTCTGTAATTTTTTAGTCGAGCACGTTTTTATGTTTCTTTTTATGTACTCATTATTTTATAAAGTATTGTGTATAGGTACTTAGTGTTACATTTATGCATTTATGTATCAACCTAGGTACAATAAGTATACACAATAATATCAACTTGGACATGTGGAACGAATGAATTAGGAAATGATGACAAAGAGGATATACTTGGCGTCCCGGGAGGTCTCGGGTTCGATTCCCGGCCAGGGCAAAATGAAGAGTGACCTTTTTTCAAATTGTCCTGGGTCTGGGTGTTACATGTATATTTGTCAGTGCATTGTATATATGTGTATCGTCGTGTTAGTACCCAAAATACATGATTCATATCCTAGTTTTTTTTATAACACGTGTTGTGTTATAAAAAAAATGCACTAAACACATTGAGTTGTATAACTGATATTTTTATGATACTGTTTTATTCTGTAATATTGTAACCAAGTAATTTTTGTAATATTGAAGAATAAAAATAAGATTAATAAATGTAACACCCAGAACACTTTGAAAAAGGTAATTCTTCATTTTGCTCTGGCTGCGAATCGAACAAGGGACCTCGTGACTCAAAGGCAAGAGCATTATCTCCGTGCCACGCCAGCCGCCAGAGAGATTATAATGTTGGTGTCTTTATACAGTATTTTGAAGTACAGCCATTCGATAATAGCATTGTTGTATATATCTATTGTTACTACCTGCTGACAAGGTTGTAAAATAGTGCGGTATGTGAAGAGTGTGGTATGGTGCAAGCGAGAAAGAAGCAAATGTATTCATAATAATCATAATATACGAACTACGTAGTATTCTTACTGAATTCTTATAAGAAATTAATTCGAAAGATTTTAATTCGTATCTAGGAAACAACAGCGGGGAAAGGGAAGATGCAGATCGCGCGGAGGGAGAAATCTACCGTAGAACGCATTTTCGAAATCTTACGGCGCTACACCCTACCCTTAATGCAGTTTGGAACAAACTGTTATTTCATTTTACATTTTTATATAGTACCTACCTATTTAACTGCATTTAAAAAGAAACGAAAATTAATTTTGGATGAATATCATATGCATTATCGGATTGCACGAAAATTTCAAAATCAATATAACATATTTTTTTTAACATGCATAAACAATTCACACAGATCGAGCTAGTCCCAAACTAAGATTGAATCTTGTATTATGGGCGATACACATTGTTCGCTATGGTAGCGAAGGCTATTTTTATTGTTTTAATTTTATTTTTTCCTAATTGTTGCAACACTTCGGATTGGGCATTTTTTTCGGACATCTAGGTATGAATGCGATTTATAGGTACATGTCCTGATTACCTACATTCCATGATACCAAAATGTCACATATTATTCCTACCCAAAAAACCTTACCAACAAGTCAGTGTTAATTCATACGGTAATACGGTCGGATCAAATTTCTACATTCGCTCTACAAATTAATCTTCAAATCAATATTTCATCGGAAAATTTTATCATCATCTTATTTTATTATTATTCGGAATAAAATCATTTATACAAAAATTCAACAAATCGGAATCGTAAAAGGATCGAACAACCATTAACTGCAAATTAAATTCTGTGCAAGTTTAGTGTGTGCAGTGTTTTGTGAAACCAGCGACCTCTGGATGAAGGATTAAAATTGGTAAGTTCCATGCGCCATTTATCATTTTCCATCTTCCTACGTCCATTGTTGATGTTTTGGCTGTATTGATCATTTAATATAGTTAAAATAAACAACATTTTTTTTGGCCTTCGAGCCGCATTTGTAGTTGGGTTTGTTCGAATTTTTTGCTTGTGCGGAGAGTTGCAACAATTACATTTTTCGGGGTAGTATATTTTTATTTGTAGATTCGCACGTAAGCGAGTATACATTCGGCAGCCATCTTGCATTTAATGTCAGTGTAAAACAGCTGTAATACGGCAGACATATTTGTTTACTATTTACTATAATTTTACAACTTATATATTGTTTACTATTGAATGTCATTAGGTACTACTATCACACTAAGATAGTGAGTATAATTTATTGTTTACAATCATTTTTGTTAGCTACGGAAGGTTGACAATTCGGTATTACGGTTAGGTATACAATATACATATCACTTTTCTATGGTTGTAGAATTATTTTAAGTTATTCTTGTTAGGTACGGATTTAACAATTGGGTTTATTACGGAATATTACGTTATCACGGTATAATAATAATAATATTCTAACGGAGAAATATTAAATAATTATTTCCATATTTGTTTCTTGGATTAAGTAAGTTCGATATCAATTTCTTTTACAATGGCAATGGAAATAAAATATGATTTGGCAAAACAAGCCATCTCTACCTTGTGGGATCAAGCAAATAGCATTGCGGATTTGAAAACGGAAATTCAGATTTCTGCATTCATAGCTAGAGTTCAAGATATAGAAAAAACATGGGAATTATTTACAAAACAATACGTTTCGGTACAAGCTGCTAAGAAAGCGGGGTTTGATGCAGAGGCACACTTAAAAGAATATTTGAAATTTGAGAACATGATGTATGAGATTAAGGGAGTTTTTGAGAAATGGATGAAAGAACGAACCGATCAGAGTTCATCTAGCAGTGTTAAGGAAGGAAAGAGTAGTAACTTACATTTTTCGATTCCGAAAATCCAATTACCTCAGTTTGACGGAGATATCACCAAGTATACTAGTTTTTGGAATATATTCAATAGTTTGGTACACGAGGACATTAGTATACCACCGGTACAAAAACTTCACTATCTGTTGTGTTCTCTGAGCGGCGAAGCACGTCAGCTTATTACGCATTTAACTATTTCTAGTGAAAACTATTTAGTTGCAGTTAGTCATGGGTAACAGATCACTTTGAGGCGACCCGACCCGTTCGGGTCCACTGATAGCAGTGAGCCGAACATATGATTCGGGTCACGGGTCTTTCCGGTTACAACCCAGATCTTTGTCTTTAGCTCGGACCCGTTTCCGCTGTAGGTACATACACGGGTCACGGGTCTTTCCGGTTGCAGCATGTATAACTGTGTCTACGGGTCGGATCTGTTTCCGGTGTTGATAGCTTATTGTCTATGATCCACTATGTCTTTCATACGGTATGGAGATTTTTACACTTAATATCTGAACGGAGTACTCAATAATTATAAGAATAATAATAATGACATTTATTGGCCATAAAATATTTATTTATTTACATAACAAACAGCTGTATCAGCCTTTACAAATAATACAAATTAAAAAAAAACAGTCAAGAGAAATAATGCATAAACAAAGAAAAACAATATAAATAAAGGAAAAAAAACAACATACTACCAATTAATTTCAATTAGGAAAATACTTTTTATTGTGAACTGTGCAAAGGTTTAGTTGAAATAAATAATGGATAAGCTATTGATTAAAGGTAAACATTTTATATGAAAAAGTATTGGTTTCATAAAATGTTTCGCCATGATATTTTTTTGTGAAATATTTTGTGTTTGTGTATTGTAGTATTATTTTGTGAAAAATGTTTTTAGAGACTAGCAAAACTTTGCGATACTTTCCAGCAATAAAACACAATATATTATTAGAATACGGATTGGTATGTATGGGAAGCGGCGTGATGGTATGTATGTATGGGTAAGTACAAACGGTCATTCTATTCAATTTGTGAACAAAACATACAGAACTTACGTGTCATCCGCTTAAACGGATCCTACATGTCATCGTCTCAAACAGATCTTTCGGGTCATCGGGTCCTCACAGATCCAACGGGTCTCCGCTCAAACAGATCATTAGGACCCGTAAGATCCGTAGGTGATCTGTAGACCCGCGGGTCAATTTGGAAGGACCCGAACATTTGACTCGGGTCGGATCTGTGTTACACATGACTAGTTGCAGTCAATCTATTGAAACAGAGGTATCACAACCCGAGAATCATTGCGGAAAAACATTTGGGTATGCTAGTGAATTTGCCAAACTTATCAAGCGGAAGAATAAAGTTACGGGATTTTATTAACATAATTAACGAAAACATT
Source organism: Athripsodes cinereus (assembly GCA_947579605.1). Classification (NCBI taxonomy): domain Eukaryota; kingdom Metazoa; phylum Arthropoda; class Insecta; order Trichoptera; family Leptoceridae; genus Athripsodes; species Athripsodes cinereus. Next base: position 6,289,941 of record OX388328.1, read on the forward strand.
TCAGCCTTAAAATCGTTAGATTTCAAGGTTGACGATTGGTCATTTATATTATTATATATTATTTTGAGGAAAATAACTAATGAACTGCGGAACAGATTTGAGTTGAAGTTTACAAATTCGGAGATACCAAAGTTTATACAACTTATTGAATTTCTGGAAATTGAATGTAGAGCGTCAAACATTGATTTTTCGCACGGAAGAGCTTTTACAGCAAGCACAAATCAACAAAATAACGGACGGAAACATGTGAATGCCATGTTCGGCGGCATTACACAACGTTGTGTTCATTGCAATAGCAATACTCATTTTATTTCATCTTGTAACAAGTTTACAAATATGACGGTGTATCAGAGAAGACAGGTAGTGAAAGAAAAACGTTTGTGTTGGAACTGCCTGCGGGAACATGCCGTCAAGGACTGTCAATCGAAGCATACCTGCAGGGTGTGTAAGCGGAATCATCACTCTCTTCTACACTACGAAAATCTAGAACGGGACGCGGAAAATACGTCAAATGCAAGAGAGGAGACTCGGCTAGAGTGTAGTACATCGACTTGTCGTCCGTCAAGGGACACAATTAGTACAGTTTTACTCGGCACAGCGATTATTCAGGTTCAGGATAAATTTGGAACATACAGAGATGTACGAGTTTTACTAGATTCAGGAAGTCAATGCTGTTTGATTACAGAAAGGTGTGTGGCGCGGCTCGGTTTAATGAAACATAAGTCGACTAAAACAGTGTTCGGCATAGGAACGGAAAACATTAACGTAACTACGGGTGAGGTAACGTGTATTATTAAGCCCAAATTTAGCGAGCAACCACGAATCAATGTATCTTCATTAATATTGAAAACAATAACAGGTGAATTGCCCTCGCAAAGTATTTCGTCGGATATATTAAATAAATACAAAAATTTACGGTTAGCAGATCCTGCCTTTCATAAATCTCAACCAGTTGAGATGCTTCTGGGAGCTGATATATTTAACGAAATCGTAGACGGCCATAAGATTTCGTATGACGAGAATTTACCCTCAGCACATTCCACTATTTTTGGATGGGTACTTATAGGAAAATTAAATGGAAAATCATCGGAAAACACGTCAGCAATGTCGGGTTGTGTGACATTAGAAAACCTAATGCAACGGTTTTGGGAATCGGAAGATTTACCACAAGACACGGATTTAAAGGAAGATGCGGAAAAATGTGAAAATCATTTTCTTCAAACAGTAAGCAGAACAGAATCCGGAAGATTCATGGTTCGGCTTCCATTTAAACGGGACATTCCAGAATTGGGGAATTCTTATAATCTGGCTGCACGGCGGTTTTATACATTAGAGAATAAATTAACACGGAACATCGATCTTAAAACGGAATACTCTAAGGTGATGGAGGAATATTTTACATTGGGTCACATGGAAAGAGCTTTGACTTCGGAAATAAAATATTTTTTACCACATCATTGCGTAATTAAGGACACATCTACAAGTACCAGGGTACGCGTAGTATTCGATGCGTCAATGCTTACACATAACGGTTTATCTTTAAATTCGTCACTTATGACGGGTAGGAAATTACAAAACGAAGTGATGGATATCTTAATTAAATTTAGAACACATTTAGTTGCATTTTTGGCTGACATCAAACAGATGTATAGACAAATTACACTTCATCCTGAAGACAGAGCATTTCACGGAGTGTTGTGGAGAGACTCGCCCAATAAACCTTTGGAAACATACAGACTTACAACAGTAACATTTGGGGTAGCATCTTCCCCATATTTAGCTATGCGATGTTTGTGGGAATTAGCAGAAAAGGAGTGCGAGTCATTTCCTAATGCAGGAAGAATTTTGAAATCGGATACATTTATAGATGACATTGTGAGCGGAGGTTCGAGTATTAAAGAATCGATTACTTATCGGAACGAACTTATACGTTTATTACAAAGTGCAGGCTTTGAGTTAAGAAAATGGATAAGTAACAAACAAGAATTTTTAAAAGATTTGCCAAATGAACATTGTGTGCAGACAGATTCACTCAAGAATACAGTGGTTACGGTGTTAGGTATAAATTGGAATCCTCAGAGCGATTATTTTGAATACAATAAAACGGAAATTTCTCCTACTACGGTTATTACAAAACGATATATTCTATCATGCATTGCAAGTTTGTATGACCCCTGCGGCTGGATAGCGCCGGTGATATTCACTGCAAAGGTCATTCTTCAAGAACTTTGGTTACTGAAGATAGGGTGGGATGAGAGGATCCCAGAGGATTTGGAAAATAGATGGAAGAGGTTTTCATCACAACTCAATCAATTATCGTCCATTAAAATTCCAAGGTTAGTGATATCTCAGAATACAAGACAGTACGAATTACACGGTTTTTCGGATGCATCTAAAATGGGTTATGCGGTGTGTGTTTATCTGAGGTCGACTGACGATAGTGGTAATGACATTTTACATTTACTATTGGGCAAAACAAAGGTGGCACCACTAAAACAAAAATTAACCATTCCTAAAATGGAATTATGCGGAGCAGCTTTATTAGCAAGATCACTCAAACATGTTTCAAACTTACTTAGTCATATAGCGGACATGAAAATATTTGGATGGTGTGATTCTCAAATTGTTCTATCATGGTTAAGAACTCCAATACATTTACTAAAAACATTCGAAGGTAATAGAGTGAGCTCCATTCACACTAATTTGGAAGCGGCCACCTGGAGGTATGTACCCACCTCTATGAACGCAGCGGATTGCGCTACAAGAGGTATTTATCCGGAACATTTGATTGAACATAATTTATGGTGGACACCCAAATGGTTACTGAAGCCATCATCGGAGTGGCCACAGTGTAAACTTAATATTGTCGATTATGATACGGAGAAATTATTGCCTTCAAAAATCATTTCGAACGTTACACAAATTGAACAATGGAATATAATCGAAAAATATAGTTCATTCAACAAATTGGTCAATATTACGGCATTGTGTAAGCGTTTCATTCACAATTTAAAGAATAAGAAAAACAAACGGTTAGGATGTGTTTCAAGGGAAGAATGGAATGAGGCTTTGCGTGCTCTCGTCATTCAGGTACAGTGTGCGAATTTTCATGAAGATTTACACTTAATCAAGAGTGGAAAATCACATTTGTCGAGATTGTTTCGATTAAATCCTTTCATAGATGCTGAAGGAATATTGCGAGTGGGCGGAAGATTGAGAAACGCATCATTGAATTTTTCATCGAAGCATCCGATTATAATTCCGAAAAATCATATATTAACATCGTTGATAATACGCTATTATCATAAGAAATATCTTCATACCGGTTCATCCTTAACATTATCACTTATTCGACAAGAATTCTGGATTGTTTCTGGAAGAGATGCTGTACGTCAGGAGGTTCATCGATGCATACAGTGTTTTCGCGGACGAGCGAAGAGTCTAGAACCCATGATGGCAGATTTACCAACATTCAGAGTAAAACCCAGTAAAGTTTTCTCCATATGCGGTATGGATTTTGGCGGTTATTTTAACATAAAATCTTCAACTTTACGGAATGCTAAGGTTACTAAGGCATATCTTTGTGCATTCGTGTGCATGGTAACCAAGGCAGTGCATTTAGAGGTCGTGTCTGACCTCTCTACATCTGCATTTTTAGCTGCCTTGGATAGGTTCGTATCCAGGCGCGGACTATGCACGGACCATGCACGGACCTTTATTCGGACTGGGGTACTAATTTTGTAGGGGCGGAAAATCATTTTAAGGACATATTCAACCAACCAGTGAGTAGGAAATTTATCGAATCGGAGATGGTTGAACGAAAAATCAATTTTCATCGAAATCCACCCACTGCCAGCCACTTCGGTGAAATTTGGGAAATTGTTATTAAGTCGGCAAAGACACATCTGAAACGAGTTATTGGAGATACCATTGTCACATTTGAGGAGCTTACTACCTTATTCGCCAAGATTGAGGCTATTCTAAATTCTCGGCCTTTATGCGCTGTATCAGATAACGCCGACGATCTAGATTTTTTAACACCTGGACATTTTTTAGTGGGCCAGCCACTGGTGAGTGTCCCGGAACCTAACTGGGAATCTACAAGGGATAATCATCTATCTCGATGGCAATTAATTCAAAAATTTTCACAACAAATATGGAAACGGTGGTCATTAGAGTACCTACACACTCTTCAGCAGCGGGGAAAATGGACGAAAAACAATACGAAAATAAAGGTGAATGATTTGGTCTTAATCAAGGACATCAACCTTCCTCCTTTGCAGTGGAGGCTTGGCAGGATAGTTGAATTGTTTCCTGGCAAGGATAGCATTGTTCGTGTTGTTGATGTAAAAACGGCTTCAGGTATCTTTAGAAGACCAGTAGTTAAAATTTGCCCACTTCCAGTTAATGATTAGTACGACGGAAAATTTATTATTTTAGGTTAGGTATATACTAAGGCTTTCTTTCGGTCTATAAATTTTATATTTTATTTTTATGGTAAATGCAAAGGGTGCATTTTAATTTTCGTTTCTTGTTATTTTTTATTATTACACATTCGGAAGCTTCCTAAGATAAGGAAAATATTATTTAGATTATATTTTAGCGGTTTGAGAGGGGAATAGATTTTTTACTTTTCGGTCAACAAATTCAACGGTAAAAATTATAAGTTTTTCTTTTTCTTTTCGGGCTGCCGGGGGAGTATGTTCGCTATGGTAGCGAAGGCTATTTTTATTGTTTTAATTTTATTTTTTCCTAATTGTTGCAACACTTCGGATTGGGCATTTTTTTCGGACATCTAGGTATGAATGCGATTTATAGGTACATGTCCTGATTACCTACATTCCATGATACCAAAATGTCACATATTATTCCTACCCAAAAAACCTTACCAACAAGTCAGTGTTAATTCATACGGTAATACGGTCGGATCAAATTTCTACATTCGCTCTACAAATTAATCTTCAAATCAATATTTCATCGGAAAATTTTATCATCATCTTATTTTATTATTATTCGGAATAAAATCATTTATACAAAAATTCAACAAATCGGAATCGTAAAAGGATCGAACAACCATTAACTGCAAATTAAATTCTGTGCAAGTTTAGTGTGTGCAGTGTTTTGTGAAACCAGCGACCTCTGGATGAAGGATTAAAATTGGTAAGTTCCATGCGCCATTTATCATTTTCCATCTTCCTACGTCCATTGTTGATGTTTTGGCTGTATTGATCATTTAATATAGTTAAAATAAACAACACACATATTATATACAATGCACTAAACACATATACATACATGTAACACCCAGACCCAGAACAATTTGAAAAAGGTCATTTTTCGTTTTGCCCTGGCCGGGATTCGAACCCGGGACCTCGTGACTCAAAGGCAAGAGTGTTACCTCTGTACCACACCGGCTGACAAACGACTATATAATGGCTATATAAACGAATATATTATAATGGGACTTAACGGAGTTTGGAACTATATGCCTCATAAGTCAATGTGTACCTAGTTTATCTGCTAATTAAATAATAACAACGTGTTTATTTATCACTATCATAAAAATCATCACTTTATGCTTGATTAAAATAATCAGTTATTGAAAATTCATATAAATATATAATAATATAGAGAAGACAATAGTATCTTAGCTGGTATGGTTATTGTAGATAGATACTATGTACAATAATGTATATAGATCGTCAGTGAGTCGATTCACTCAGTCAGTCCGCAGTCGTTCGTAAAGGTTCGCTCGAATGGCATCTTTTGTTTGTTGATCGTAACCGTACGAGAAATAGCAATCAGAAACTTTCACATTCGCGTGTAAATAATATTATTAATATTGCACTAAAGATATTTTTAAAATACAACTCATACGTAACTAAGCAAATAGAAAATAAAATAAACAAGATAAATATGATATAAATGTTGCATTTTTTCACAAAATAAATATTCCATGAAAAATAAATTGAAAGATAAATATATTAATTATTGTAAGTACATCTTTATGCTGTTTTTTTTTAAATCAGATTAAGTTCTTAACAGTGATATTTTTTGATAATGTTCATGTTTTGAGCATCTAGTGATTTTTACAAAAGTGTGTTTTTCTATAAAATTAATATCAAATGTGTTTTTTAATATTGATTATAAATAATGTTAAAATTTGGTGCATATGACTCGGTTTATTTGAATAAAAAAAAGTTTTGAAATCAGTATTAAAAACAACATAAAAATTGATATCTTGCAAATTTTTTTATATTTATTAAAATACATGTGTCTAATAATATATGAAAATTAATTTATTTCTAATAAAATATGTGTTTCAAAATTAACTTAATGTTAGAAATAAATGTATATTTTTATATTTAAAACATTTATTGCAGATAATCCACAGTTTTTAAGTATTTTGAAAGTGATGTAAGATAAAAATTTATTTAATGTACTTAATATAAGAAATAGTATTGAAAAAAATTAATGCTCTATAAAAATAATAAACTTCGTCATTTTATTTTATAGAAGTTGTATCAAAGTATTGTTGTAATTAAAAAAAATATTGTCAAAATAAACCTCCGTAAATATAACCTACGAAATTTAAATCCACTGTTGATATTTTGATTGTGTTGTTTGTTGTTAATACGTGACGTCATAACTATTTTTGTTTTGATCTTATTAACAAACTTCTTGAAAGAGGAAAATTGCATCAGACACTTTTATTTCCTTGTTTGTATTAAAGTGAGCAAAATACACTTAGATTATCTTTATTTTTTGACCTTTTTAAAGATGCCTAAATTATAAATTTGAATTTTCTCAAAATAAAGACATTAACGAATTATATAATAACTACAAAATTTAATTGTATTGTTGATATTTAGATTGTTTTGTTTGTTGTTCATACGTGACGTCATAAATATTTTTGTTTTGATCTCATTAACAAACTACTTGAAAGAGGAAAATTGAATCATCGGAGAAGTGTCTACTTTTATTTCCTTATTCGTGTTAAGGTGAGCTAATTTTATTTATTTATTTATAAAATTATAAAAATATTTTATTTTTACAATTTGAAATAGGTACAGTACCTACACAAGTAATTACAAACTTAAACTTATATACTAGTCAATCAAAATATCAATTAACATTCTTTGCATTCCACCCCACCCATAGATTTTTATTTATAATACCTATATGGAGCTCTCGTATGTATTTTCATTGCAATAAAGTGAGGCACCATTTTTCGGCACTTTTGACAGAACGGTTGACGAAAAGAAGTGTGGTAAATCGCTAAAAAGGTCGAAAAGATCTTCAAAAAATGTCCAATTACGTTTATATAAATGTAAAGATGATATATTTTTATAAAAATGCGAGAAATAGTCCATAAAATGTAGGAAACACCACACGCTTTCGCCAACCGTTCTGTCAAAAATTCATAGATTTTTTGCCTCACTTTTCCAAACGAGTCAGGGTTCTAGGTTTTGTATGGAATTCTGTGACCCCACCACGTTGGTCAGAATCGTTCCTTTACGTAGTTTGCTCATCTAAATTTAAAGGCTGCTAGTGTTCGAAATTTAATCTATTTCCACAGGGATTTCTCTGTAAAGTTTAAATCCTTTACAGTACAAACTATTTTCAGATTTTATTTATTTATTGCGCTTACTTCCACCTCTTCTATCAAACAATTATATCTTCTTTGTCATCCTTTCCTCATTCATTCGTACAACATGTCCAGACGACCAGACCATCGTAACTTATTACGCGCATTCAGTCCACAACACTCTTGCTTCTGCTCATTCTTCTTATATCTTTAGTCATCACTCTATCAAGTGACGTTTCACCAACTAATCTTCTCAGCGATCGCATCTCCACTGCGCTTATTCCACTTTCATCCTTCTTCAACCATGTCCATATTTCACTCGCATTCGTAACTGATGGTACCAGCGTTCTAGCCATAATCGACACATTACCGTTGCTACCAATGGTTGAAGTGCACTGTTCACTCTAGCACCGTCTGCTTTTCTTATCGCATCTTCCATCTCTCGCAAACAAACTTCCCAAATGTAGGTACATATAATGGTATTTAATAATGACACAAACATAATAACTTAACGCATGTACTTAAATATATTTTTTTTTTTTTAAATAAAACAAAATAAACATAGTTTTGTTTCATCTGACAAAACCAGAGAAACGACAATTTATATTATTTTATTCTTCTATCTTTTTACATGCCGTCTCTATTAGCTGTTGTCCAAATCAATCATAATGAAAAATAATAATTTGAAACAAAATGAAATAATTCAAAAATTCGATTTAAAATAATCTAACTACTAAGAGAAGTACCTACCTAGGTACTTATTTTGAAATAAGAATAATCTAACAAAGTAACAACCCAGGTACTTTCTACAAAAAAAAATTTGACGAAAAATACTCAATTTTTAGTTGAAAATCTGTTGTAAGTAACTTAAAAATAAATAAATAAATTACGCAACAATGATAAGAAATAGGAATACATGTTCCTACTAACATATTATTTACGAAATTAAATAATTTAATGTAAACACTTACATAGGTACGTATAGATATTTTATTTCTCTAGCAATGTTGTTTGTTACTCTTTATATAATCAGCTATGAAATCCAATCATCGCTCATAAAATAATACCAACCTATAAAATATTATTGTTGATATAATAATTATTATATCCACTGATAAGAAATCGGTTTCTATTGTATTGTGCGTACATATATTATTTGTTATAATATTTTACAAAATACAAAAATATTTAACAAACTTTAGTATAATATTATTGAAGCGGCTCTCTACCATAACTATCCGAATATTTCGCAGGAGTCAGAGGTCAGAGGATTTCTAGTTACGTTAGTATTTACTAGAGATGCAACGAATAGTAGGTATATTTGCCGAATATCGAATATTATGCAAGATCATGTGCCGAATAACCGAATATTCTGCAAAATAATGGTGACTCGTGAGAGCGTACGGTACTCCCGACCGCGCATCTTCGTGTAGGTACATCATAGATATATGTACTAGACTTGCAGCGCGGTGCATATTTCGAAATTTATGTGTTCCAACATGTTGTTCCACTCCATATCAAATTAAATTAAGTAATTAGATATTTGAGGATTAATAATTATGCATCTGCTGCTGACAATGAAATAGCAACAATCTACAAGCTATTAGTTCCTTCCAGTTTTACGTTTAAACGTTTTGGCAGAACACCGAATAAAAGACTAAATGTTCGGTATTCGGCCGAATAGTAAAAATGTTACCGAATAGGCAGAATAACGAATAGTTGCCTCATATTCGTTGCATTTCTAGTTATAATATTTGATTAATTCTGTTTTAAATCTTGAGTTCATCTACTGATGCATTTATACTATAGGTTTAAAATAAATTGTTCAGTAAAAAAATAGCTCCGTACATAAATACATTTCCAGTTTTCCACTTTTTACGTGCATAAGTTACGAGCGATCCTAATAATAAGACATTATTTAAACGCCTAGGCATTCTTTGTACTTACATAAAAAATACCTGCTTATTTGCGATGGACCACCAGGGCTACTCTTGACAAAACTAAACACAATCTTAATCTAGTCTTGATCTTGATCATACGACGCACGAAGTGACTATTGGCCAAAAATACACGCAAACCAATCGCGCGTTAGCGGTAGTGCGGTGTTTTTGACCATAGTCCCTTCATGCGTCGTATAATCAAGATCAAGACTAGATTAAGATCGTGTTTAGTTTTGTCAAGAGTAACCCTGCAGTTCATTCATTTCATTCTTCTTATGGTCCCTCACAACTTGACCTCCAAATTCCGCAGCCACCGGATCGCGTCATCTGTAAGTGCCTGTAAGTCCTGAAGCTCTCCTTGGAATGCATATGTGGGACACTCGTTTATCATATAAGTTGGAAGCTCTACAGTAGCCTACATCACATCTTATACGATTTATTGTACACCATATTTTCCTGGGAAGTAGGTATAAATCCAGGCAGTTCTTCTGTTGGATATGGTATTAGAGTCTGGTTTCTTACTGACGATAATGTCCAAAGTTTTCTCCACCTATCTTTAGTAGGTACTGTATCATGGACCAGTTAATAATATCGTTGCAGAACTATCCTATATTCAAATTTTGGTCGAACTGAATTAAGTATTAACAGCCGTTCTTACCTAAGGTACAAATTAGATTTAGCTCTAGTGGTTTCAGGCAACAATTTTTAGTAGGCGCAGAGAAAATTATTCAAATAATTAATGAAATAGCTTTAATAATAAATATAAGCCAAAACTTTATATGCAAAAATATTCATGGGTATAAAAAAATAGTATGTTATCACATATAAATAAAATTTAAGTTGTATTTATTCTATAAATTGAATTTATTTATTTCCTAATTCAAAAACAGAGCGAGTACAGTCTCACATCCGGCTACTAGGCACGCCGTGGGCCTTCTGAATCTTAAAATTTGTGAAACTCGCTATATTCTTGATTATTGCACAATATAATAACGTTATATATGTAGTATGCACGGTAAACAACATACCATATTATTATATAAATAAAACAAATAGTTGAATTATAAACATTTTCTATGATTTTTTTGATAATGAAGTTTATTTTTGATGTGTATGCAGTTTGTCATAATAATTAAGAAAATCCAAGGGTTGTAAATAAATAACTCAAGATGTATTATAAAATTTATGATATTTTAAGATTAATCTTGGTTTTAAAATTTTATTAACACTCTTGTATTATTAAGGATAATTTATTTAAAATAGCACCACTCAACGTATTATCATTACGACGGTAATCTTCAAAAATTATTTTCACTATATTTCTCGCAGCAAAATAAAACTAAAATGATAAAATCGCATTTATAAATGTTTAAAATATAATATTAATATAAAAAATAACATACATGTGATTCAGAATTTAAAATATTAAAAAAATAAAATGGTAGTAATTTTGCTAATTCGTTTGCATGAAATCACAAAGAAGGGGTGTAGAGCCCTTTTAAGTAATAAGAAATGATAATAACAGATACGAGATAATTTAATGAAAGAGAGTGGTTAGATTCGAATGTAATATGGAATGTCAAAATTTGCTATAGATATTTTTTATTTTTTTTATTTTTATTAAAAAAACAAATCTTTAAATTGCTCCTTTGAAAAATCACCCTAAAATACTGAGGATAGCTCTGCTTTAAGGTAGCGATATGTATTCAGGGCCTGTAATTGTGTTACCCAAGGGTGTAATTAAATATTATGGAGTATATCTGATAAGGGTTGGAATGAAAAAAAATCGAAGAAATTTTCGTTGAACAAAACAGGGAGGTTATACTCATAACGTCGTTTTAATCTAGACTAGAGGATCCCACTGGAGGCTAGTGGCGCTGGAGTCATTCAAGGGAATATTAGAGAGCCCAGAGAGAATAAGGGGTGTAAGGGGGGCGGTGGGAAACAAATTAATAGTTGCAAACTAAAATTCGGCAACAACTAGCAGTGGCTTTCAGAGACCTTTCATTCATATCATAAGGGTAGCGTGAAGCAAAAAAAAACAACTATTTACCTTGAAACATGATGTGTTGTTACCAATTGAACCAAAAACCTGTAGAATGGTTTGTTTTAATTCTTTAAGATGAACTATTCCACCACGTACCGACGGTCGACAATTTATAATTCTGAAAATACCTATATCAAATTTCTACCTTTGTTTAGATTTGCTAGACATTCTGTATAACGCCTGTATTATACATTTTACCAGTGACATTATAGAAACCAGTCCAACTGCATAGAATAAGTAAATAAGTATACTTTTAGGTACATATATATTATTATACGAGTAGTCATATCGACTGTCCAGTTTCATAGTGAAGAATAAATAAATAAATAAATAAATAAATAATATAATTTCAAACATAATACATTTCGGATTTCACTTTACGTGCGTTATGGGTAAGTACACAAAATAAATTACCATTCAGTCTTATGAGACCTTGGCATATTTTATTTTGTTATTTTCCGCAAAAATCCTCGATAATAAATTATGTTCAAAAAGATTATCATAGTACAACACACACTTATTGTTGAAATAATATTTTTTGAACATTTTTATATTTATTAATTATTGTTGAGTACCTACTAAACATTATTTGTGTACCAGTGGTATGGTTCCCGTACATGCGTAAAACACCGCATGCTGGCAAATTTTAGCAATTCAATATAAGTAGGTAAATACTATTAATTTTTTGTTTGATTTATACATTTCTTATGAATTTAATTTAATCACATTTCTTATATCGAAAGAAGAAAAGTCGCCGGTGCTAAAGTGAATGGTGCACTTCGACCCATTGTTAGCAACAGCAATGTATCGAATATGGCTAAAATGCTGGTGCACAATACCATTCTGGTACCGACACTTATGTATGCAAGTGAAACTTGGACGTGGTTGAAGAAGAACGAGAGTGGAATAAACGCCGTGGAAATGCGTTCACTAAGAAGAATGGTTGGTAAAACTTTGCGGGATAGAGTGAAGAATGAGGATATTAGGAGAATGAGCGGATGCGAGAAGTGCTGTGGATAGAATGCGTGTAAATAAGTTACGATGGTTTGGACATGTTGAGCGAATGCAAGATGAAAGAATGACGAAGAGGATGTATTTGTCTGAAAGAGGAGGTGTGAGGAAGCGCGGACGGCCAAGAACCACGTGGCTTGAGCACGTGGATCAAATCATTAAGGACGGCCGCGTGTTGAGTAAGAGAAATCGGCGAACATGTATGAGAAACTGGATGAATGTGGAGGAAGCGAAAGAAGTTTGTAAGGATAGATCTATATGGCGTTCCGTTCTCTCTGCCTACACCTCCTGGGACACGGCGTGAGGGTATAGATAGAGAGAGATAGACATTTATTATAAATTTAATCATTTTTTTTTCTATTCCATCTACATACTTGAAATCTCATTACTAGATTCTATTCCAATATGTATTTTCGTCACGGAATTTTCGGATTCGACTAATGTTTATTTATTTATTGACATATATTTAGCCTTGCGTTAGGCGTTAGCCTCTGACATGTTAACAATCAAATTAAAAAAGAAAACAACTAGGTAGATACATAAAAAAACACAATGTTACAAATTTTATACTTAATTAATTGGATTCCTATTTATATGTTATTCTTAGTCAATAATAATATTCTTCTTTTGGTTCAAAAATTTCAGTTCCGTTCTGAAAGGATAATCTGTGATATCAATGACTTGTATTATTCATTACGAAAACATGACCAATATGAAAAACATTGTTCCGCCACTGGGAATTATAAATACTTATATCATTTATGTTATACATTTTTTTTCTAAGTATTTAAATAAAATAAAGGTAATTGAGCATGTGTATGCATGTACCTATATCGACAGTGCAGTGCCATAGCTCAACAAGTCGAAAATTTTGATTTAAATATTCTAAACATTCGTTAATAAGGATTCTAACCAGGACCTTGACAGGACGGGAGCCGGATAATTCACCGACAACAATTTGCCGACGGACAATTCACCGACAACAATTCACCGAGAGGACAAATTACCGAGAGGATAATTCATCGACGTACATTTCACCGACAGACAATTTGCCGACAAATACAAAACAATATATTGTTATAATCACGTTTTGTAATGTTGTATTTTATTGTTTATGTATTTGTGTAAAATTATGGTCAATAAAGATTTATTTATTATTATAATATAATATGAGCGTACTCAGATGTTGTTTTAGGATACAAAAATGAAAATATAATATAATAAGAAACTCGCCCATTGTGCAAAATTATTTGTATACACCACGTTGTAATTGTTGTAATTATGTCATTTTCGTCTAAATATTTTATACAATAAAGTTTATTATTATTACCCACAAAATATTTAAACACCCACTAGAAGAAACAATGCCTTTTTTTTTAAAAAAAAAAAGAACTTCCGACCACGCCAGAATTATATTATTCGCATTTGTCGGCAAATTGTCTGTCGGTGAAATGTACGTCGATGAATTAACCTCTCGGTAATTTGTCCTCTCGGTGAATTGTTGTCGGTGAATTGTCCATCGGCAAATTGTTGTCGGTGAATTTTCCTAGACCCGACAGGACACTGCAGACTAAGGAAACACATGACGAAAATTGGATTGTCAGATACCCCAGTCTGCAGATTTTGTTCAGAGGATAATGAAACACCTATCCACATCCTCTGTAAATGTGACGCACTCGCTCGCAACCGAAGTCACATCCTCGGACGTCCACTGCTGGACTCCGAAAAAGTGAGACTTCTCACACCAAGATAAATAGTGAGCTTTTATGACACACCTAGGTCTTGAGAGTGAGATATGACACAGAAGAATGTCACAATAAATCTATTATGGTCGCGGTGACGCAAGGGTTGCAAGGTCCCTTGACCTTTATTGAAAAAAAAACATTTGTTGTTAACTGGTCGAATCAGCGGCCGCTAGAATATTGAAATTAATTGTTCCGACGCCATTTAGACGGGAGATCGCGATCACCAAAAGATGGTTCCTTCTATACTTTGCAAAAAGTTTTTCTTAATTGTTGGACCTTACGTCGTGACATTGAGTCCATGAATACTGAAAGTGATCACTTAAGCCCGCCTAGAGCCAATTCGTAAGCGCTGGGACGCCTTTCTCTCTTCTTCCAATTAGATTTTGCACAATGTTAGGTACATTGTGTAAACATAGTTCTTCAGTCGAGATATCTGATTAGTTTTTACATTTCTACTTGTTGAGTTATAGAACTTGACAATCGAATTATTTCTACTTATTTTATTAACTTGTTGATGCAGGATTCACTTCCTTATATCTCTTTGATTAATTAATCACTACAGGTGTATAAATTATTCATAATCCGCATAAACGTATTTGAATAAATTCAAAATTTACCACGTTTGTTTTACTAAATCAAGTAGCATTCACATTGCTTCACTTTGGATGATCATCCAGAGTGTCGAGGTCAAACCTGTTTATCGAAAGTGAACACGTCTGTTCACACTTGTTCAACCTATGCTTTCACTGCCATGTCTACACTCTCACTCATGTTTTATGTATGCAGTTAGACGCATTTTCGTAAAAAATAATTAAACATGAATATGAAAAAAAATTAAAAATAATACTTATTAAAAGTTAAAACAATTTGATATAATCCTTGACAGCATCAAAATTTTGTTTATGATTCTGACTATCAATAAAAATTCATAGAGAATAAGATAAATAATAGGATAAAACTTGTTTATGGTCGTTTCAGTGAAAGGAACTTTCATCAAAATTATGTCGGGTGGTAATCTCTTTCCTCCGTCATCGCTAGTGATCATCACTATTGATGAAACGCCTGTTCACACCTTTTCATTTTGGAGGATCATCCAGAGTTATCACTGAAAGTGAACAAATGTGAACTCCCCTTTATTTTACAAGACAGATAATTACAATACAATACGCGAAATTCTACAATCACCTATAACCAGAATTTCGCGACTCAAAATAAACCTCAATATAAATCAATACCTAAATTGAACTGGGTGTCTTTACATATAGATGACACAATATGTCCACATTTGACAGTTTTAAGAAAACAGGTTTTCAAAGTTTGAGATTCTCAATTAACTAATTTTAAATTAATTCAAAAGCTGTCCTTGATGGATATGACGTGTTTTTTTTAAGAACTAATAAAAGTCTATATAAATGCATTCTCAAATAATATCTTAAGTTACATGTTACTCATACACCTGTGCACAAAACAATATTCATTTATGAACGTAAGGCATATGGGGGTTTTTATTAAATATTTCGATAATGATATAACTACCTATTATTGGTATTTATATATTCAGGACATAGAAGATGCTGCAACCGATCTTGTACATATTATAATTACTCATTTTAGTGTTGTAATTCACCAATTTTGTATACCTTTATCATTTACTTAACCATTCTTATCTATATTTTAATATTTGTGTTAAGATTAAATCACTGCTGTCATATGACATCTTTGAAATAAGTAAATAATGCAGATAACTCATGAAATATATATGCCCAACTACAAATTTTTGCGACTGTTAGAAAGGCATCTTTGGCTCTGACCTCTGAGTCACTCCTCTTATCCTAATTTAGCGTCCTTGTATTTATTATTTGTTATTATATATTTAAAAAAAATGGCTTATCAGGCCAATAACGGCGCACAAACAAGGGTAGATACAGCAAGAACCATAAGCCTACTCAGAACATCTGAGATGAAAACCTTACGTGCTGGAAAAATTAAGGACAATTTTGATTTGAATGTGCTGATAAATGGGAGTCTATGACTCCTGAAATATCCGAGTGTCAGTCTCTGTTCAATATTCAGTGTCTTCAACACAATGACATGTCCGACAAAAATATTGTCAATTGGTGCAAATCGATTAGATTAATTATAAATATCTCCTATAAAAATGTGCATCAATCAAATTTACAATCAATCTAGTATGTATTGACGGAAGGGTTGACACCTTTTTCTTTTGCAGTTTAAGTACATTGGTTATTATAAATAAGAAAAAAAAAGTACAATTTATTTTTCTATATTTAAAAATATATTTTTTATTGCTTTTTTCAGTTTGTATCAAATTAGTATCTCTACTAAACAATTGCACAGCATCTTTACAGTCTATATTTAAATTAAAGTAAATGAGTAATTTATTTTTTATCACATTCAGAGACGCTTTGTACCAATCGATAAATTTCATTTCACGAAGAAATATTTTCGACTAAACTTTTCAAAATCCCAAAGAAATCAAATCATGCGAAACAAAGTATTTTCGTGTACTTTATTGTTCTCATAAAGTATAGAGTACAATTACCTGAAATAACGTATAATACCTACTTTATTATAAAGTACGGGTGGCAACCCTAATTGACAGTACAATCCAACACTTTTGCACACACTGCAAACGATCAATCTAATCATCAATATATTACGTAGGTATTGAAAGTTAATTATCGTGAATGCAATGAAACGACATGTCAATACATTTTATTGATCGGATTGTTTTATTTCGATAAAATAATTCATGTCATGAAGAGTCGCAGATAATTATCAATTTCAAATGAACTGTTTAATTTATTTACATTTTTATGCGCGAAGTAGTTGACAAATTGAAAGAATTATGGATATTATAAAAGAATGATGAAAAATATTATCTATCTAATATATCAAATTTTCGTGTCACGGTGTTTGTTATCATATACTCCTCCGAAACGGCTGGACCGATTTTGATAAAATTTTGTGTGCTTATCGGGTAGGTCTGAAAATCGGCCAACATTTATTTTTCATACCCCTAAAAGTTAAGGGTTGTCCACCGCGATTTTTTTATTTATTATGGTGAAGCTTTAAAAAATACATACAGCCCTAAATTTTGACCCTTTTACCATCAACCGCTATTTTTTAATATCACGACAGGTATGATTTTAATCCGAAGGTATGCATTATTCGCAGGATATATAGAGAGAAGAGAGAGTAATAGGTGTCCCGACGCTTACGAATCAGCTCAGGCTGGCTTAAGCGCTTTATACCATTGCAATGTTCGCCGATTCCGCCCGTCTCTCTTATGCTTTCTCTCTCTCTCTCTATTCTGAAAGTGATTCTTATCTTCAGATTAAAATCATATGTATCGTGATACATAACACATATTTATGGATTTGAATATATTATATATTATATACATGATGCAATATATTCGATATTAAATAATATGATTGTACTTAAAACACTAGATACCTACCTACTGTTTGTAATAATCAATATTAGCATAAAATTATTATTGTTACATCTAATTATACACGTACATGGTTATATAGTCGCAAATTGCATTAACAACAATAATGTAACGTAGCAGCTAATACCAACACGAGTTAAGGACTTTGCAAGTCGAAACCAGTCGATAACACCTATTATTAAAAATACAGCAGAGCTACTCTTCCCACAATCTAAATACGATCTTAATCTAGTCTTGATCTTAATCATACGACGCGCGAAGGGACTATAGTCAAAAACACCACGCTACCGCTACCTACTGCGCGATTAGTATGGATGTATTTTTGACTAATAGTCACTTTGCGAGTCGTATGATTAAGATTGAGACCGTATTTAGATTTTGTCGAGAGAAACCCTACAGTAAAACTCAAAACAGTTTGTTTATTTCCATAAATAAAAAAAATAATAAAAAAATACGAATAAGTAATTCAAAGAATATGCGATGTGAGTAGAGGATTCGATCCCGGCCCATTTTTTTAATCCCAGGATTTCGGGATTACCTACAGTTGATCCCGGGATTGTATTGGCAATGAAAAGTGATAAAAAAGTCAGTACCTACACCATGTCAAAATCAGTTGTTTATTTATCTTTTGTCAATATATTTAAGTTTTAATTTTTTTTTTATATTTCTATTACTCACAAACGGATTAAGTAGTGAATACAGTGTGCAAAACAAACTTGGTGCTTTGGATTAACAAGTCTTCCAACCTTAATAATAATAATAATAAAGATAATTAGTATTTGGCGCCGTTTAATGATCCGTGACCATCTCAAGGGCGCCATGGCTTTTCTTGAAAAGCAGTGTTTTCAGCTTACTCCTGAACGTTGCAGTGGGTTGGTTCCTTCAGCACCTTCAGCATAGCATTTGGACCATCGGTGACTATTGCCACAATATCGGTATCTAGTGAGATATCGAACTCAGAATGGCGCTCTTTTAAAATACGAACACAAGTTTCGGCTGCCAGTGATTCATCAATGCAAATTAGTCCCAAATTCCCGACTTATTAAATTTTTTTGAATCCCGAGATTCGTTAAATCCCGAATATTTCGGGACTAAAATACGACCGGGATCCCGGGATCGAATCCTTTAAATTTGAGCCCAATATAATATGGGGATTGTTTTGATGCTTACTAAGATTTTCTTCCACCCTGTATCAGCTAATTCGTAACCAAGCGCACACCCTGTATATCGTTAGTCACAAATTATTATTGCATTACAAACGTCAATAAAAATTTATTGTTTTATTTTATTATATTTCACAGTATAAGCATAAAATGGACAATAACTACCCATTTAAGTGTAAGTACTTAGATAAAAAAGTAATATTTCAAAGGTCGCAGCTATCATATAACATCATGCGCCCCCCTCCCCCCCATTAACTTCAAAAATATGTATATAGTTATGTCGCCGAGTTTCAAAATCCACTATAACACATTTTCACGAAAATTAAGCTATGCCTGTCTTTGAATTCGTTATTAAATATTCTATAACCGTAGGAAATTGTTATTTCAAATTACTAACCATTTGTACAAAAAATGATGATGAGAAAAGAATCCCTTTATGTGTCTTTTGATATCCTCTATAATTCAACCAACTAATAATAGGAGTTTTTATGTAAACAAAATGAACCTTTTATTTTTATTCAACAATAAATTTTAGGTTGGTCTTATTCGCACGGCGTGCGAATAATATTTCATCCATAGAATTATATTACTTCGTATAGAAGTGCTGGTAGCTAAGCCGCGATGTTCCAACTCAGGTCGGCCGATCGGCCGACCTGCATTTTTGCCTTGTTCAGTACGAAATTGACCATCGTTCGAGTAAGATGTAGCGTTCCATACAAAAATGCATGTTACACATGCACTATTCAGGTGTATACAACTCAATGGTATTTTATCAACTATAATTTAATTTTCTGTAAGTATCTTAAATTCCCAGTATGGAGTAACTATGTCGCCCTGAGACCCCAAATGAGGCATAAGGAGAGCGAAACGTTCATTCCACATCAAAAAACTCTCCACGCTCCTCTTGGAAGCATAAGTGGAAGATCATGCGCCAAAAAACAAATTAAACACCCTTTCCAAACCACACAAAATACAGAACAGGTGGTGAGCCATTACTTGGAGTAAATATTGTCCCACATTTTTAAGTTTTTAGTTATATAAAAGAAAGGCAAAAAAATA
This sequence comes from Athripsodes cinereus, assembly GCA_947579605.1. Taxonomy (NCBI): domain Eukaryota; kingdom Metazoa; phylum Arthropoda; class Insecta; order Trichoptera; family Leptoceridae; genus Athripsodes; species Athripsodes cinereus. The sequence goes on from OX388328.1 coordinate 6,309,972, forward strand.
TTTACCGTTAGCAATCCAGTGTCTCAAGTTCGATTCTCGCTCTTTTCTGATCAATATACTCTTTTATTCAATGTCATATAAGTGCATATATCCATGAAGTTATATCTTTTGACTATAAGACTATTCAGATAAAAACAATAAATTATTGTCACTTTTTACTTTTTCCGAGAAACAATCTGCAGGGAGCAGAACAAGTTTTATTTATGTAGGAAAAATATTAGATTTTATTCAAATTTCAAATAATAAAAAAAAATCATTATACTATCGTTTCATTTAATGCGTGTTTGATAATATTTGGTGATAACATGTTTGTTTGTTGTGTCATTAAAAAAAAGGTTGTGTATGAAATAGTTAGATACATTCTCTCTTTACTTGCAGACATACAACGGAAAATGTTGTGAACACCTGATAAAGGTCTTGCTTCCTTATTGTTAATATATGAGTGAGAGAGAAATACGGATGCATCACATGAGTAAAAGAGTACTTCGAAAAGGACTCGATATTGTACCATTGTAACCATATTATATCCGTACACATAGAAAAAAGTTCATTGCATTCATATTGATGTTGTCTTATGCAGTGTATACTTGACATCCTTTTTCTAAAGTTGCTACTTCTCTCTGCTAGTACTACAAATTGCTAATATTTAAAAAAGGAACATGAAAATTGTGATTCATTGTTCTAAACACCATATCTAGTACTTTAGTACATATAAATCTATGATTTCATCCTTATTCGCACACTACCGTGCGAATAAGAGGTAAATATTATTCGCACGGCGCAGCCATATCCAGCCAAAGTGACATACGTCAAGAGAATGATATATTTTTTTATTTTTTTAAATTGTAAGTCTTAATTTCGGCCTGTAACAATCAACATTTTTATATCTATATCGTAAAACTAATAACTATGTGTATATAGTAATTTTTCATAATTTTATCAGACTATTTTGCGTGTTTTCTTATATATTTCGGCCTAAAAACACTCCAAGTGTAATATTTGTATGAAAAAAAATCTTGATATTTTTATTTGTTAGTCTTAATTTCGATCTGCAACAATCAACCCTTATGTATCTACATCTTAAAACTAATAAGTATGTGTATATAGTAATTTTTCATCCTTTTATGAGACTATTTGGCGTGTTTTCTTATATATTTTGACCTAAAAACACTCCAAGTGTAATATTTGTATGAAAAAAATCTTTAAATTTGTATTTGTTACTCTTAATTTCGATTTCTAACAATCAACCTTTATGTATCTATATCGTAAAACTCTAATAACTATGTGTATATAGTAATTTTTCATCATTTTATCAGACTATTTGGCGTGTTTTCTTATATATTTTGACCTAAAAACACTCCAAGTGTTATATTTGTATTAAAAAATTGTGAAATTTTATTAATATACCAGTGTCTGTTTCATCTGTGTGTTACCTCCGAGCAGGCGGACCACCTGTGGGTGCGTGGAGCATGGTCCCTCCTCAGAACGGCTTCCTTGGTGGAAACAATGACGTATGCTAGTGTGGGTGCTAGCACGGGGTGCGCTTCAGATGGTTCGATGGTGACCCGCAGCAAAGGCAAGGAGGGCCGTACACTATGTATTGAGCATATAATCTATCTATATCTATCTATACCCTCACGCCGTGTCCCCGGAGGGGTAGGCAGAGAGACTGGAACGCCGTATAGATCAATCCTTACAAACTTCTTTCGCTTCCTCCACATTCATCCAGTTTCTCACATATGTTCGCCGATTTCTCTTACTCAACACGCGGCCGTTCTTTAGGATTTGATCCACGTGCTCAAGCAACGTGGTTCTTGGCCTTCCGCGCTTCTTCGCACCTCATCTTTCATACATCCTCTTCGTCATTCTTTCATCTTGCATTCGCTCAACATGTCCAAACCATCGTAACTTATTTACACGCCTTCTATCCACAACACTCTTCTCGCATCCGCTCATTTTCCTGATATCCTCATTCTTCACTCTTTTTTAGCATATTTATAAGACTTTATTATCATATCTGACACCTAAGAAAGACAATTACCCATAACTGATTT
>OX388328.1:6312225-6361276 GCA_947579605.1 Athripsodes cinereus
TTGCCTCTTAATCTTCCCGCCCCTGTTCCCTACAAGTCTTTGCATCCCTGCTGTAGAGGATATGACGCAGTCCACGTGGGTTAAGGTTTATCAACATACCGAGCCATACGAAAAGTAAAGTAAAGTAAAGTAAGGTTCAACAATCGAGAAACATTGAATGCATGCACTAGTGCTATCTAGATAAGTCTTCACATGATCAGTCATGATCATACAAAAACAGTCTAATATTGAGAAAAAAACACCTATCCAGATATACGGGATATCAAAGGATTAGGCTCAAAACGCGGGTTCAAAGTACCAGCTTTGCGCTTGAAATATCTGTATTCAAAAACTGTTTTTTTGAGATGTCATATATCAGATCTCGAACGGATCATATTATGTCTATTGTTGTAGACATTATTGTTTGTGTTACTATCCTCCGCAGTCGATGCAATCAGCAATAGATGTTGCGTGATCAATTCGTAATCAATTACTGTATATCTGTAATGAATTGCGTAGTTAATTAAATAAGGTTCTGTAACTGATTATGCATACAAAATTATGTATTTTATGCATGCATCATATAAATATTAATGGATAATTGTATTCATGTTGTGAAAATTCATGTTGGATAAACTCCACAAGGCTGTACCTAGAAAGGAGGGGAGACAAAACTTGTAAGACAGATTTCTTTTTAAATTTTATTTATCAAAATAAAGGTACAAACAGTTGAAACAAAAAAATATTACAAGTGTTCCCAATAAGCAATAAGTAAACCAGTAAAGTATCCACTCTTACCCATTAATGAATGAAGAAAGAATAAAGGGAATTTAAAAAGTACAAAAAGAAGAAAAATAACAATATACACTAATTAAGTAGATAAGAAATGAATTTACAATATCGGACACTAAAAGAACTAGAAAGCTCCACAGATCAGAAAATGTGACATCTACTACATAAACAAAACCGCTGTAGAGGAGCCGACAACAGACCGAATCGGAAAAACTTTCATCGTTCAAGCCGACGAAATCGTCGATAACCATAAGGTCTCAATAAACCCCCACTCTAAATTCCATCCCGGTCAAATAAAAAATATCCAGATTCTGGAAGAATGAATGGTAAACGGGGCAAGTTCGCCATAAAAAAGAATATTGAAGGACATTATTCGTGGATAAAATAATAATATGTCACAGTTTTGAGCCAACAAATTAAACATGACCGTTGCCTTGTTGTTCGGAGAATTCATCGCCAAATTTGTTCTTCCTTGGGTAGGATAGAACAACAAATATCTAGAAACGTGTCGAGATAGAGTGAAGAATGAGGCCATCAGGAGAATGAGCGGATGTGAGAGGGTGTTGTAGATAGGATGCGTATAAATAAGTTGCGATTAATATCCCGTGGAGCACTCGGCGAAGAATATTGTTCTTCCACTTTTCTCCGTAAGTTTTCGAGTGTCAGACAGTTGTTTTTATATATGTACTGGCTGACCCGGCAAACGATGTTTAGCCATATACATTTGCCATTTACTAATATCGCTATTAAAAAATTGGGGTTGATGGTAGAAGGGTGAAAATTTAGGTCTATATGTATTTTTTAATGCCTCACCATAAAAAAATAAAAATAACAATTTTGTCCAAAAAAATCAGGGTGGACCACCTTTAACTTTTATGGGGTGTTCACATTTGGCGAATATCGCCAGACGAATTTCAAAATATATCGCCAGGCGAAAAAACAAAAATCGCCGGACATCCATTGATCGTCACACCTGTTCACACAGTCCACCGATATAGAAACGATCTGTCAGATGCGCTTTGAATTTCACACTGTTTTCAAAATGGCGGATGTCGTGATGGAGATCGCGAAGTGTTTATTTTTAGTCGAAAATGTTATAGTAGAGGTTATAAGGCGCCTTTTAATTAAGGAAACAAACGCCACAAACCAACAACAAAGATAACAGCTGTCACGAAGCGGGAAACATTATAAAATTTATAGGTTATAAAGTTTTTACCATAGATACGAACGCCGCGCACATCTGCGCATGCGCAAATCGTTCAATCGGCCGAAAAAGTTGGAAGGTGGTCAACTCGAGACGATATCGTTTCTACTGGATTTTATCGTTTCAGACTAGCTGTCATTTTGTTCACACGGTTCAAATGGCTGGCGATATTTTGGTGCCCTGGCGATATTCGCCAAAGTGAGAACACCACATTAGGGGTATGAAAAATAGATGTTGGCCGATTCTAAGACCTACCCGATAACTTATACTTATAAGTTATCCTACTGTACTTGTCTATTTAATATTGTACCTTCTTTTATCAACTACTTTTATATACTTTTTCTAAATAATATTTTTGCACTGTTTACTGCTACTAAATAATGTATATACCCTTCCATTTTATGAATATATGTATATATATTTTTTCTGTCTTTTGAACTTGTATTAGTGTTTATATTCTTTTTATCTGATTGTTTATACTAGTACTTACCTATTAGAAATTGATTGGTAGTACATATGTTATTTCTTTTTCTTGTTGTATACCTATTGTTTTTCTCTTTATGCATTATTTCTCTTGACTGTTCCTTTTTATTTGTATTATTTGTAAAGGCTGATACAGCCGTTTATTATGTAAAATAAATAAATAAATAAGCACACAAAATTTCATCAAAATCGGTCTAACCGTTTCGGAGGAGTATTAGAACAAACACCGTGACACGAGAATTTTATATATTAGATTATATTTTATTGTTTTTAAATATTGTAAATATTATATAATTTTATTATATAAATTGTGTGTCTTTGCACATCGCATTGGCCAAAAGCTGTAACGATATGCAAAGTAAATTTAAAGAGAAAAATAATAAAAACTTTCCTTAAGATTTAAACCAGTTTTAAAACAAATATAAATAGTCTCGAAATAAATAAAACAAGCGTTTCATTCTACTAATGATTTATTCGATGAGAGAGACGTCTTTCGTCTTATAAGGACATTGTCAATCCTTATAAGACGAAAGACGTCTCTCTCATCGAATAAATCATTAGTAGAATAAAACGCTTGTTTTATTTACTTCGATATGGAATTCTACTACCTAAACACCGACACAGTGAATAAATATAGTCTCCATTTTATGTTTTATTAATATTATTTTATTTATCTAAGATATAAATCAACACATAGGTATGTTGATAGGTGCCTACTTAGTTTTATCTAGTTAACACTAGAATATTATTATCTTTTAATTGTTTTGTTTACACACAAGTTGTACTTATTCTTTTTACGTGGCGGCAGAACCATCATCCACACTTCTCGGCATTGTACAACCGGATAAGTCTCCATATTATTATGATCAGTCAAGATCACTTAAAAACTTAGTAGAAAGTGGCTGAGTGGGTTCACTCATTCGCTATTTATCTTACCGATACTAGCTATTTTAGTACCAACCAGTGTATTTTAGCTACGAAAATTGACACTTTCTCGCAACGTCATTTATATTTGAACGAAAACGTAACGCTAAATTGTGTTTTGACTAGGCCCTGGTGTTCATTAATTGATTTGTTTATATGAAATGCATTGATTCGCTGTCTTATATATTTTATAATTTTTATTTCATAATTTAATTTATTTTGTTTCACTGTTTATTTCATTATATTATTGAATTGTTTTATTTCATTATCTTACCTTGTTCATCTATTTATTCACGTATTCATGTTGAGTAAGAGGAACCGACGTGCGTGTATGAGGAACTGTATGAATGTGGAGGAAGCGAAGGAAGTGTGTAAGGATAGATCTGTTTGGCGTTCCGTTCTCTCTGCCTACCCCACTTGGGACATGGCGTGAGGGTATAGTATAGTATAGTATTCATTGATATTAAAAAAAATATATATATCTGAGTTTTGTTACAAACCCAAATACAACCTTATACACCTTTCACAGTAAGCTACTAAATTAAGCTTGTGTCGTGAAAGGGGAGTTTGTCGGCACCTGGTATCTATCCACGGACCCCTTGTTCACGAGGCCGAGACTCTACCTCCAGGCTAATGACGAACTCTTTTAACCCGACTCGAACTCGACGAATTTATTAATTGTGTTTTTTTTAGTAAGATATGTTGTTCCTTTGTTATTAATTATATATTTTTTTTATGGCTATCATTTTCAACCAGTATTTCGCAAAGCGTGTGCCGCGGCACACTGGTGTACCGTGGTCATCAGTTTGTGTGCCGTGGAAAAAGTCAAGGTTTTGTGAAAATAATACACCTAAAAATAGCTGAGAGCTATAAGAGCGAGTCGCTTTGTTAAATAAACATTGCTTTTTTCTTTGGTGTACCTCTAAAATTTCTTGATTTGATAGGTGTACCTTGAACACAAAAAGTTTGCGGAACACTGATTTAAACGATCAGCATAATATTGATGTTATGTTCAACAGAAAAATGTATTCTGCCGACAATGTTGATATTATGCTACTTATGCCTAGCAAGAATATTATATTTCTATTGCAAATAATATGATATTGTAAAACTCTAAATTTAATCGACCGGCAAAATTATTATTTGACCGGCGTAATGATTATTTGTCCAGCAAAATAAATAAATGAGCAGCAAACCGTGAGCTAATTTTAATTAAACTTGTGAAAGCTAAATTTTTAATCTTGTTCAAATAATAAATCTTTATGTAGCTAGTATGTAGCATCTTTTTATGTGATTTTATATGTGGCATCTGAATGAACGACACTAGCGTTTTTCGACATTTCAGTTAGATATTTCGTTAATATAGCAAAGCAGAAACTGGCATTATTTTCGTAGTCATCATTAATTTGGTAAGAAATCACAAAACATCATGTGGATCCGAAGGTAAATCGGTGTGTGAAAAATATTGTTTATCTAATATTTTCTGCCGGTCAAATAATAATTCTGCTGCTCAAATAACAATTCTGCTGTTCAATTAATTATTTTGTTGTGCGAGTATTTATTAAGCTGTTAGAATTTGTTAATTTGCCGATTTAACCAAGTTTGTTTGTAAAACAAGTGTTGCGCTTATTTTTTATTTATTGCCGATGAAAACATCGTTTGCTGTGCAAATGACTTAAATGCTGATTTTTTCTTGCCGAACGAATGGATTAGTAGCCGAACAAATAATTAGTTCTCTTTTTTTATACGCAGCAAACCTCGATACAGGGCAACCTAGTGAGGCTGCTGCAAATTAATTGTAGCCATATTGGTGATAAATTGTCACGAATAGTATCATAGTTATTTGATGTATAAGCAAGTACATAAATAGGTAGATATGAAATTTTGCAGGAGCGGAAACTCAGAACCTTGGAGCCCAGGTAGGATGTGGTTTAGCCTCACTATACATATTATAAATAATTTGTCACTAGGGCCAATTCTGAATCTTAATGAACTAACTAACTAAAAAGTTGATTAATATTAGTTATTATGTAGTATTCAGCATTAGTTATGAACTATAAACAACTATAAACTCGAGAACCACCAAGTGCAAACGGTAAAATCTATGGGACAAACTAATATTAGTCAGTGATGCCGCAATACAAAATGTTTTTCACGTTCCGATTTACACTTCTGGCAACAATTTAATAGTTGTCGCGCGTGAAAATTGTGAAATGTCAGATTTGCCGATATATTTTGCCGTTCGTATTTTCGTCGGTGGTGGTGTAATTTTACAATTTATACATGCTAAGAGTTGCCCTATAAATATAAATTATTACTTTTAATTGAAAAAACCACTTAACACTTCCAAAATAAAGCAATATTCTGCGGTAAAATGACAGCAACTAATAATATTCGCACATTAAAAGTCGCGAATAAAATTCTGCCAAATCCAACTTATTTTAGTCGTCGGCTGTCAACTAAAATTTCATTCTGAATACGAAATCCATAGATTCTCGAAATTTATAGTTGTACTAAGGTGTCAAAATGAACTAATGAACTAAATTAGTACGGAAAACTGTGAATACGAATTAAACTAATTATCATGACTCGACTATCTCCTCACACTTAGTTGACTTAGTTAGTGCAACTAAACTATTTTATGATTCAGAATTGGCCCTACTATCATTGTTTTCTATGATGATTACTTTAATATGTCATTGTTTCTTACACGAATTTTAGCAATTTATGTAAGCAAATAATAATTACTTAATTATGATTGAGTACATCTGGCAATTTAATTTTAATATTATTCATTCAATGAAGGAAAATAAGATATCGCTTCTGTAATACAATTACTGCTTCGGCAATTTCTCAATGTCACAGTAACTTTGTTTTTTTTATTTATTTAATTATTTATTCTTTTTGCACATCATCATTACATAACAGTGTTAACAGAATAATATAAAATTTTAAAAACTAGGACGATGTAGGTACAGTGGCGAGATTATCACTATAAAGTGATTTCTTCCATCTAACCACGACACATTGAGATAAATCTAGTAAAAAAAATTTACTGACAAAAAAAATATACAAAACATTAATACACAACAAAAGAAAAAAAAAACAAAATAAAAAAAAATATTTGAGACACAAAAAAAATTTAAAATAATTTTTTCATGTCATTTATCTGTCATTCTCCATCTTTTACTCATCGTTTTTTTTTGTACTGTGTATTCTAATTTGCATATATGCTTTTTTATCTTTCTAACATTTTGGTCAACTAGTATAAGTGTCTACATTTTTCCCTTTTATCAATTGTGTCGGTGCATAAGTGCTTCTTGTTGTCAGCTTATTTTTTTTATTAATCGACATTATAGCCAATTCTGAATCATAAAATAGTTTAGTTGCACTAACTAAGTGTAAGGATATAGTTGAGTCATAATATTTAGTTCAAATTCGTATTCACAGTTTACCGTACTAAAACTAATTTAGTTAGCTAGTTCATTTTGACATCTTAGTACAACTATAAATTTCAAGAATCTATGGATTTCGTATTCAGAACGAAATTTTAGTTGACATCTGACAACTACAATTGGTTGTATTTGGCAGAATTTTATTCGCGACTTTTAATGTGCGAATATTATTAGTTGCTGTCATTTTGGCGCAGAATATTGCTATATTTTGGAAGTTTAAAGTTGTTTTTTCAATTAAAAGTAAAAAAATGGATTTTTTTAGGGTCTTCGCAACTCTTGGCATCTATAAATTGTAAAATTATACCACCACCGATGCAAATGCGAACGTCAAAATATACCGGCAAATCTGACATTTCACAATTTTCACGCGCGACAACTATTAAATTGTAGCCAGAAGTGTAAATCGGAATGTGAAAAACATTTTTTATTGCAGCATCACCGACTAATATTTGTTTGTCCCATAGATTTTACCATTTTCCCTTGGTGCTTATTGTTTATAGTTCGTAACTAATACTGAATACGAATTTGTACTATAATGACTAATATTAGTCAACTATTATTAGTTAATTTAGTTAGTTCATCAAGATTCAGAATTGGCCCTATTATTTAATCAAATATTAGTAATGGACAAATATTATTATTTACTGCACTGTTATTATTTGATTAAAGAAACTATGTTTTTTTTTTCGAAGATTTGGTCTCCCACTCTTCTTCGTAAGTTTTCGAATGTCAGTGATGAGGTTTGCCACCCATCCTGAATGTCTTGATTTTATATTGGCACGGAGAGGACAGCTTGCATGTTTCTAACATGCAGCTGGTCTGCTGGCTACCCCACTTGTGAGCTATGCCGTGATAGTAGTAGTTTGTAAAACTAATGACCACTGCGAATTTATTTATTTATTTATTTTAATCTTCACTGTACATTGGTTACAATATTACAAAATAAAACAGTGTCATATAAATATCAGTTATACAATTCAATGTACAGAGGGCGACTTTATCGCTAAGATGCGATGTCTTCCAACACACCCGGTTATTAAATTTCTAAATGACAAGTTTTTGTATTTGAATGCACTAAGTGGATATCCTGCAAATTATTAAACACAATTTCCCGCACCAAAGCAAGAAAATTCTAGCGAATATTGGAAACGTTTATACGTTGTAGGCAATTGTAATTATTGTAGTCCATGGCCGATTAGCAATAAATTAACAATAATTAAAATTGATGAATTAATTATTGTTGTTACGCCAATGTCACTTCAAGTCGACAATATTGTTACATCAATATGATTAATCGTAATTTAAATAGTCATGCAAAGTTTTAATGAACATCAACAGTACTCAGTGACAGAGTACTTAACAGCTTGTCAAGTTGAATAATGTTGCGTAGTAAATATACTTAATTAAAGTAATAAACAAAAATAAAACAAGAATAAGACATTTAAGTACTTAATATGTTCAGTTATTCTATACATTTGAATGAACATGTCCGCTGGTTTCCTCATTCGTGGGATATAAATTAAACCCTATTGGGTTTAATTTAAATAAAGTAAACATTAGTTTGCCATCGAAAAGATGCTTTTTTAATCATAATAAAATATCTTGTTATTTTTTTGCGAAAATGATAAAAGTCAAATTTTGGTTTTCACAACATTATTTTTCTAAAACGTGAAAATTCGCGTAAACATGAAAAAAAGGAGTGCGAGATTCGCGAACAAAATCGGGTTTATCGCAAACGCAAAAAAATCAGATCTCTACTTATAGGTAAAATAGATAGAATACATTATTCCGACACCAAAGGAAAAACAATACACAAGTAAACTTGAGATTTTATCACCAAATGTTTGCATCGCTAAATGTGTTGTGGAGTCGAGCTATTGGCTATCTTCCAACTAACCATTCTGTTATATTGTTGTCATCATAACCTGTTGCAAGGTTATCACTGTATACAAATGTATAAATAAATAATAATAATACATGATTATGCCCGCCATTCTGAATGCCAAGGTTTATGGCATTACTTAGAATCAATTAAAATAGTTTAAATATTAAAACATCTAATTAAAATATATTATATGTGTTCAGGCAGGCTTGCCACCCACCCTGAATGTCTCAATTTTTTATTGTCATAGAGAATACAATACCTTTTACAGGACACCTGAAAACGTACGCAGAAGAGTGGGAGACCAATTCTTTACCGGGTGCTCCACGGGGTAATAAGTGAACCCGTTTGTAAATGTGTGTACCTATGTTTATATAATTCTTTATAGCCTCATTTAATGAGACAAAGAGTCGAGGGTATAACCAAGATTATCTCTAGGATGGGACAATAGTTAAGAAAATTATTTTTATTGCTACAATTGTCAACAATGTGGACATTTTTTTTATATTTTACTACACGTCTACTCCTCTCCCCGCCAAAGTTTCATTTTAATGTAGAAATTCGTAATATTTCACTATCCCCTCATTTCTGTACATTTTTTTAAAATTCTTTTAAAAAGATGGGAGGAAGCTTTTCATTTCGATGCCAATTTTCCATAATTTTCCCATTCAAATTACATAAACACTATTTTTGTTGTTGTAATTTTGACTGCTTTACCGCTATTTTCGTGATCTCTCTTTATGTTTGGCAGAAATGTTTTTTTTTGCTGCGCAGCGTGAAACAGCTGGTGCAACTCATCTCTGCTCACTCTTGAATATTCTGGAGCCAAGATATTGTATATTTTCATAGTTTAATACATGGCAAAAAATATGCCAAGATATGTAATTCAAACGCTATTATTTGTTACAGAGAGAATTTTGGTTAAGGCGTCCCACAGGGAGTGTTTTGCGACCACTACTATTCCTTTATTCTTGACTATCTTGTTCGCATGGCGTTTATTTCAATTTTAATACTTTTTTTCAGATACCACCAAAAATGCAGCTGTAAAAACTTAAGACCATAAAATAAATAAAAAAATTACAAAGATGTCACACAAGGAAGTCTCTAAAATGTCACTCACATCACAAGATGGAGGCGATAACAGTGATAAAATGGCAGCTGAAATCCAGAGAAATTTTAATTTTAGAATTAATTCTAATGACATTTCAATGAATGCATTGAATAGTCTGAATAGTCTACACAGTCTACACGATAAATCTTTGGAAGGTTCTTCGGGAAATTTAAAGAAAAACATGTCTTTGGTTTTTGAACAGACTAACAACGCTGATAAACTTGGGGAGAAGAAATTAGAGGCACTTTTAGTCCCGGATTCAAAAACTACAAAAGAACGCTTTTCACCATTGTGGCGTCAGGTATGTCACGATCAATTACTCTTGATACCTTTTTGATGAAGTTTTTTCGCCATTTGATTCCAAAACCCACTTTTACCATTGTGATTTTTCAGTAATTATTATCTGCTTCTGGTTTAAAATATTTCTATCTCGGAGTCGAGTCCTCTAGTTGTAAAGTTGTCCTTCAGTATAAAAATTAGATTCTCCCATCGATGTATGCAACCACTTAAACTTTTTTAATTAAGGAATTAGTTAATTATGTACTACAACCACTTTAATTTTTTAAAAACACTACCGGTTTCAACGCTCAGATGCGTCATTGACGAGTGTTATACTAAAACTTTTTTTTATAACACTCGTTTTAGTATAACACTCGTCAATGACGCATCTGAGCGTTGAAACCGGTAGTGTTTTTAAAAAATTAAAGTGGTTGTAGTACATAATTAACTAATTCCTTAATTAAAAATGTTTCGTGATTACCACATAGTTAGTGCCAACAAAATCAAACAAACACTTAAACTTTATTTTATATTGTAATTGCTTTTGGATTTGTGACCTAAAGATTCATAGTGATAAATGATTATGCCTTAACGATGAATTTATCCTCCGTATTCCTTACCTCTTGCTATGGGCCTATCATTGTTGTTGACTGATCAACAGAAAAATGTCTTACTCTCATGACGCTACCTTAGTCTAGAATCTAATCAAGAACCTCTTAAAAACAATATTAGGTAGCCGCAACGGAAGTATCGAATATTGCACAAAAGTTAGTACTTTACCTTTTATGAAGATCCTCAATTAGATTGTCAATTAAGTGAAGACCGCAGTTGTTTTTTTCTTTTCAAGAATGAAATTAAAATGACAGTAGTTCTTTAGAACTAGATAAATAAAATATATACTAGATAAAAACCTCATTGGGAGTAAATCTTTAGTAAACTGTAAGGTTACTCATGACAAAATCTAAATACGATCTTAATCTTAATCATACAACGCGCGAAGTGACTATTAATTAGTAAGAAATACGTGCATAGCAATCTCGCGGTAGCGTATTATTTTTGAATATAGTCCCTTCCCGCGTCGTATGATTAAGATCAAGATTAGATTAAGATCGTATTTAGATTGTGTTAGGAGTAGCCCTGCCGATATGAATATGTTGATTGGAATTGAACTTTTGTACCTATTTATTTTCCAGACTCTAGCAGCCACTGGTTCCATTATGGCTACTCTATCAGCTGGAATGACCTCAGGATACTCTGCCACACTTCTCCCGCAACTTCAACAACCTGACAGCCCTATTCAACTCACTATGGAGTCATCTTCTTGGATTGGTAAATACATTTACATTAAATTTCAATCTAAAAATGTAATAAATTATTTGTGTGTGGAATTCTATGTGCCGTGTAGCACCCGATATAGAATTATTGGTCTTCCACTCTTCTCCGTAAGTTTTCGAGTGTCCTGTAAAAGGCAGGTGTTCGAAAAAATAAAAACATGTTACACCTCGAATTCAGAGTCATCTCTCATGGTTTGCCACCCATCTTGAATGTCTTATTTTTTTATTTACACAGAGAAGACGGCCTGTATGTTTATTACATGCAGCTGTTCTGCTGGCTACCCCACTTGTGCGATATGCCATATTGGTGTAGTAGTAGTAATTATTTCTCAATTTAAGAATACATAAAGGTATAGAAGAACTTTTTTTATAATATTGGCAATGCACCTATGTTTGGATGATTTCCGCCCTTTAAAATAATAGATTTATTAATTCATCTTACAACTTTAGATAAAATTAATTATTAGTTTAATCAAGACCAAATGTGATCAATTCCTTAATGTAATATGAATTTTCTTAGAACAAAATCAAAAATAATTCAATGCACCTTATCATCCTCTTAACCAAGCAGAGCAGATAGCTGATGTTAATTGAGTATTCTACATTCCGAAGGGAGAAATAAGAATAAAAATTTACCAATCACAATATTGAATCTTATTGGTAACGATATTTTTTTAATTGCTAAATTAACATAGGTAGTCATCTAAACCAGCCAAATATGGATCCAAATTGTTATAATACGAATGCCTCAAACATTAATCTCATTGAAAAGAACAAATTTTTGTAATTCAATAAACTTTTCATAACCCAAGACAATATTGTCTTGAATTGTTTGAGATAATTATTGAATACTGGAAATAAAATAGGGGGGATCTTTTTTTAAATAACAATTTGCGGCACTTACCGACTAACGAGTTTTTCGATGCATCTAAGAGCCGAAAACAGATAGGCATGACACTTATACTTTTTTTGGGCATTGGTTTTGTCATATTATACAACCGATTAACGAATTATTTTTTGGCACTTAGTCCCTATTTTATTTCCAGTAAGTAGATATTCAATTAATATTCTTGGATTGAGATAATAAAATCAACCTTTTTTTCCTTGTATTATTTTTAAAAAATTGACGCGTTTGAGCAATCTAATATCATTCACGTGAGTGTAAAAACCCAGACGACGCATTTTACTTAATATTTATCAAAATTATGTTTAAATATTCTAATAGATACACAATTAAATACCTGTTTTACACATTTATTTATATCATGAATAGGCACTCATCATTAGGTAGGTATTTTGACAGTTTTATTTACGTGTTTTCTACCATAATCTAAAATGGAGGTAATCATTGATAAAAATCACTTATGCCAGGGGTAGATGAACATTGAATTTCACAAAGTTTGATAAAATAGGCTTATATACAAATACTTACTTTCTGGCTTCATTTTCCTGCTACTGTTCCAACTTATCGCCGCTGATATTTATTAGGGTCGGGTTTTCTCTTCTTAAGGTTTTATATTATTCCGTACCCTATGTCACCTTCATCCAGGCCATTTCTCCATAAGGTCATCCAGGTATTCTTTGATTGCTTACTTACTTTCTGTGTCCGGTCTTAATCTTTCTCGGCATAAGATGCCGACAGACATCACCTTATTATTTTCCAGAACAGCATTGTTACTCTTGACACAATCTAAATACGATCTTAATCTAGTCTTGATCTTAATCATACGACGCGCGAAGTGACTATAGTCAAAAATACCGCACTACCGCTCACGCGAGATGCACATATTTTTGACAATAGGCACATCTCGGGTCGTATTAAGTATTAAGATCAATACAAGATTAAGATCATATTTAGATAGTGTTAAGAGTAACTTCAGGACAACAGTAGCTGCCCCTCATTGATGGTCATGTAAAGTAGCATTCACATTGCTTCACTTTGGATGATCATCCAGAGGGTCAGGGTCAAACCTGTTCATCGAAAGTGAACACGTCTGTTCACACTTGTTCATCATATGCTTTCACTGCCATATCAACACTCTCACTCATGTTGTATGTAGTTTAACATATTTTCGTACAAAACAATGTTAAACAAATTCAAAAATGAAAAATAACACATAAAATAAATTGATATATACAATACAAATTTATAGAGAATAAAACAAATAATAAGATAAAACTTGTTTATGGTCGTTTCAGTGAAAGGACCTTTCATCAAAATTATGACGAGTGGTAATCTCTTTCCTCCGTCATCGCTAGTGATCACTATTGATGAAACGCCTGTTCACACCTATTCATCTTGGAGGATCATCCGGAGTGATCACTGAAAGTGAACAAATGTGAACGACCCTTTATTAGGGGGCTATCTACATGGTTACATGAATTGCGTCGCGTTCGCATTGTACGTCTAATTGTGTTCACCAACTCGGATACTCTCAGGCAAAGATTATTATACTAGATCGGTAATTCAAAGAAAAAATCGGTTATGCGGCCGATCAAATTTTGCATCCAGTTTTAAACTGACGTCGGTTGAGAAGGTTTGTAAAACAATTTATTGCTAATACTTGAAGGATATCGATGTTGGAACACAAAAATTCGGAAAAAAATGTACCGCGCTGCAAGTTTCGTATGTCTATGCCCTCACGTAGGTTCAAGGTATCATCTTATATTTTTTATGTGAGAATAATGTGTCACTTGGTTTACAGCCATACACGTTGCAATAATAAATTATTAAATATCTATATAAAATTATAATATCGCGTTATTTTTTTGGATTAACACATTATTTCATAACATTATCCAATTCATCTATTTGTGACACCTCCAACTCAATCCTTTTTTTATTTGTAAATATCGTAGAGATAAAAAACACAAATTAACTATTTGTAAATAAATACGCTTCTCATTAATCGATGTTTGCTAACCCCTGACTTATAAGCAACAAAGATAGGATAGTAGGTATGTAGGTATTCGAAGAATTTCAAAACTCAATAGATCCATTGACATTGTTTGCTAAATTTGCACATAACGATATTGTAAAATTATCTCTTTGACCTTAATAACCTACTGTAGGGGTTCTCAACATTTTTTGTCGCATGGGCGCAATTAAGAATATAGGTAATCATGGCGGGTACAAGTCTGATTAAAAATAATAATTAAATATTACAAATGTAACCAATTTATTTATGTAAGTACAGTGAAGAGGTGAATGTTAACATGTCTCAGTTTTTATTTATTTATTTATTTATTCCATATATTTACGGCGTTAGCCTTTGACATGTTAACAATCATATTAAAAACAAAAAACAACAAAAACCACACAATAAATTTGTTATATCAAGTACAGTATTACAGGTAAAATAAGTGTAAGTGAAATAATTATAAGTCAACCAAAAATATTCAAATACATATGTCATTGTAAATAGAGGATTTATAAATATATAGTCATACAGGTAAAATAAGTGTAAGATGAGATAATTATAATTATGTCAATCAAAAATATTCAAATGAGTCATTGTAAATAGAGAATTTAAAAATATATAGTCATATATTTTTAAATTAATAAAGTTTTCAGAATTAGGTGGTCATTTGTACTCAAAATATGTCCCCTCCCCATAACCACCAGATTTTCGATTTGATACAGGAATTTGGAATGTTTCACGTTAAAGAATATTTTCTCAGACTACCAAATTTGGTATTTTTGGTCGATTTTCCAAAAGTATACCAATTTTTTTTTCATTATTTGAACATTTAGTCGCGGACACAGGGTTGGGAAACCCTGCTCTGCTGTATTACAATTATCATAATATGTGGAATGTTAGATTACGTACAAATTAAATTTATGAGCATCAATGTAGGTCAGAGTTAATATAAATACAAAAAGATGACCCATCCGGTTTTTATTCATTCAATGTTGATAATTCACATTTTTTAAAAATTTCTTCTTCATGATCAGGCTGGCGAAATGTGATGATGAGAGCGGAAGCTCTTGAAAGCCGGCTCGCGTCCAATAAAAAGTCACCGTGGATATACTACAAATAAGTGTTTTATTTTAATTAATTCAACATGAATTTCCACCAAGTACCGTCGGTTGAAAATATCAACTTTTAATTACTGTGAATCTTAATAACTACATCACTAGCATCAGCACATATTCTTCCTCTGTCCTAGTATAGTTGTGAACCTCTTGCAACTAGGTTCTTCATCCAGGGATACTTTCTATCTATTAAAATATGCTTCCAGGACCTCTGGTCACTCAAAACCAAGACTTTAACTACACATTTTTAAATCTGCAGGGTTACTCTTGACACACTGTAAATACGGTCTTAATCCCACGACGCGCAAAGTGACATTAGTCAAAAACACGTGCATACCAATCTCGCGATGACGACAGCACGGCATTTTTGACTAAATTCCATTTGCGCGTTGTGTGTTTAAGATCAAGACAATATTAAGGTCGTGTTTAGATTGCATCAAGAGAAACCCTGCTGCTCTTCCTAACTTCTTTTGAGGTGGCACACAGATCTACTGCTTTTTCCCACAAAGCATTCCATAAAGCTTAATGATAGCCTTTTCCCTTGGAAAAAAAATTGTTTCGTTGAACCTGGATAATAAAGAAGCTCTGCTCATGAAACATCCCAGGGAAAGTGGTGGGGAAAACCCATAATGGTATGTGGAGTGAGTGATTTATCAGAGCCTAGATTAGCACTGCAATATTTCTCTCGAGAACGTAGGATAGACATGAACCTCGTCTTCTCAAAACAACATCGCAATAAAAAAGTCTTACTTTAATAAATATATTTATTAAAAAAACATTCAAACTAACGATATTATTTTTATTATTCCAGCTTCTATGGCAGCCCTCCCAATGTCAGCTGGCTGTATTATATCTGGATTCATCATGGAACCTTGCGGACGACGGATGACACATCAGATACTAGCTGTTCCATTCGTTTTAGGATGGGTCTTAATCGCGACTGCCTACAATCTTCCACAGCTCCTTGCTGGACGATTTTTAACAGGCCTCTGCGTTGGACTTCTTGGACCAGTTGGATCAATATATATTGGAGAAATAAGTAATCCAAAATATCGAGGATTCCTATTAGCTGGAATATCTTTAGCAATATCTACTGGATTATTATTAGTACACATTATAGGAACGTTCTGCCATTGGCAACTTACTGCCGCAATCAGTTCTGTGGTTCCATTTTTAAGTTATTTAATCATGAGTTTCGTACCTGAAAGTCCATCTTGGTTGGCATCTAAAGGAAAGGTAGAAAAATCTATACAAGCATTTCGTTGGTTGAGAGGTGCTGACGAAAAAAGCTTAGAAGAATTAGATGCTATGTTGAAAAAACAAAGAGATGCTGCAATAGAAATGCAAACAAGACCACATATACCCTTATTCAGCATGGCTAAATTGAGACAATTGAAGGGAACATTTCAACGACCTGAATTTATCAAACCTTTGCTCATTATGATCGCATTCTTCTTTACATTGCAATTGTCTGGTGTAAACGCTATAGCTTTTTATTCAGTATCTATTATGCAATCAACTTTAGGGACTGGGTTTAATGAATACGCAGCTATGTTGATCATAGATGTCGTCCGTCTAGCAGTATCAGTTTTGGCTTGTATTCTTTTAAGAGTTGTAGGCAGAAGACCCTTAGCTATCACCAGTGGTTCATTTACTGCATTGTCTTTATTAGGTCTAGCAACATTTAAATACATCACTTCGAAATATGATTCAGATTTAACTGGAATGTCTTGGATTCCTTTATTGTTTTTAATTGGTTATATTGTTGCAACAACTGCAGGAATTACTCCGCTACCCTGGGTCATGACTGGCGAGGTTTTCCCTGTAGATTTAAGAGGTATTGGTTCAGGTATTTGCACTGCAATGTGTTTCGTTGCATTCTTTGCTGTTGTCAAATTAGCCCCAGAAATGTTTAATGGTTTAGGGGTTGAGGGTACATTCATGTCATATGGTTTGATAGCTTTATTAGGTACTTGTATTATTTATTTCTTCTTGCCTGAAACGAAAGGGAGAACTTTACAAGATATTGAAGAAAGTTTTATGACAAATAGAAATACTGTGACTCCACAGGAAGCGTCAACTGCAAATCAAAATAGTATTATAATACGTCCACAACAAGGTTCCTCCAACGAAGAGAGGAACACAGAAGTTTCACAGGAAAGTCATTGTATTGAAAATACTAACACAGAAACTATTCGTGAAAGAAAGGCTAGTGAAATAAAAGAGGTATCAAAAATTGTATGATGTTTAATAGAAAAGTACGTAATGAGAATATATAAAGGCTATATTTTTCTGATTCTCAAGTTGAATGTATTTTTTTCAATATTTTTTCTTATTTATAGGTTTGTAATAAATTGATAACTTGCTGTAAGCTAAAAGTAGTCAAAATCTCTATGGTTTTTTAAAGAGACGTTCTCCAAGAGTCTCGTACAAATTTGAACACAATATTTTATTAACTTTCAATAGTTTCGCGCAAATACTAGATTATGTACAAATCTCTTTATTAAAAAATAGGAAAGGTGTCCCGATGCTAACGAGTCGGCTTAGGCTGGTTTAAGTGCTTTATGCGAAAACTACATTTTGTAGAATCGATGAAATACAAAGACATTATATAGGTACTTGTCTTTAACAAAACTGTACACTTTTTGATCAAATCCAAATAAAAATGTGTTTTCCCTATTGCAATAAGCTCTATATTCCTAATTACGCATAACATGTGAGAGGGAAAACGCTAGGGTGATGTCCTTTTCTAACATATTGTTAATAAATCAAAGAAGATAATCTGCATGTTTATTACTTATTTATAGAGTTCGTCGGTAGCCTGGAGGTAGAGTCTCGGCCTCTTGAACAAGGGGTCCGCGGTTCGATCCCAGGTGCCGGCAAAACTCCCCTTTCACGACACAAGCTTTTAGCTTACTGTGAAAGGTGTATAAGGTTGTATTTGGGTTTATAACAAAAACCCAGATATATCTTTTTTAAAAAAAAAAAAAAAGAAAAAAAAAAAAAAAAAAAATTATTTATTAAATAAACGGCTAATGCCTTTAACAAACATAAAATATAACAAAAACAGAACAAAAAAATACACGCTTCACATTAAATCAAAATAGGCTAATAATAAACAATTATATGGATGATCCTGCACAAATGAGATTGCAAAATTAAAAAATTAACAAACAACATAGATTAATGGAGTCATGTCAATCAAATATATCGAATGAGTAATAAAACAATAATGGATGAACCTGTAATAAATTACTTTAAAAACATCAATGGGGATGCGTAAAAATCACATTAGGAATAAAATACACAAATAAAATTACAGAATTAAATCATAGGATAATTATAAATTTCTCAAAAATAATAATGATTATAAATTTCTCAAAAATATATCACAAAAAAAAACAAAATATAATTGATGATTCATGCATTCACACATGCAGTTAATCAGTTGGCTACTCCACTTGTGAGATATACCGTGATGTGATAGTAAAGATAGATAAATCATAGCAGGTTTATATAAAACTAACTGCGCGTAAGAAAGGGACAGCATCCTAACCAAAATCTCAGGTGACACTTTTTGTTCAAACAAGTGCGCAGTCTTGTTATGTATAATTACTTGGTATATTTTTTGATAAACCAGATAAATTTACTCATAGTTCAATATATTTACTTACCTATGTGATATTTTTGATAAAACTAAGTTTTTATCTTGTATGGTTTCATATTTAATTATGGTTTCAAACATTTTTATTATCTTGAGCGAATCTTGCCAAGTATTTGAATATTATTTATTTTTACATAGAGGCTGAAGTATCCACAGGTCAGTGCTAAAAAGTCTAGGCAAGCTTCTTATTAACCCTCCGTTAGTCTCCACAAAGTTTGTGGCGCTAGTAGTCGTATTATGGTCTTTTTTCCGTAAAGCGTAAAAAAACAATTAATGAAATTATTACGAGTATTAAGATTAAATTGAAATGTTTTGTATACATAGCATCCATTTTAATATTCCGCAGTAATTACCCAGTAAAGTACCCACCTTTATGTGAAAAAAGCATCGCAAATAGTCGTCGCGCTGTGGTTTTTTTCTCTCAATTTACCCTTCAGATATTCACCGCTCTCCGCATGGTGACGGTAAAACTAAAATGTCCATAAAGTCCTTCATCAGCTATGTAATAATCTATGAAGGATACAATATGCATGGAATAGCGAGACAGAAAAACTGATACAATACCAAAGATATACTAGATAGGTAATTCAAAGAAAAAATCGGTCCTACAGCCGATCAAATTTTACAGCCAGTTTTAAACCAGCGTCCGTTGAGACGGTTTGTTAGACAGCGCATAACCATTATCATCTTAATGATATAGAGCGAGACAGCATAATATTATTATTGTTATTATTAATGCGTTAAGCTGGAACACGAATATTCCGCAATAATGTACTGAATTGCAGGTCTAGTATGTCTATGTACAATACCATGTAGGTAGGTACCTATTTAAAAAAAAACCAAGGAGAATAGACCATACCTCGCATGGGCTTGGCCAAGATATGTAGCTGCCCCCTTCCCCCTAAGAAAGATCGCAAAAATAGCAGGAAAGAATTATGATGGGAAGTTGATATCGTAGTGATAAACTGCCAAGTTCGAACTCTGAAATGAAAAACTGGCAACGGCAGGAGCCAGGAGGGGTAAAAATATTACGCGTGTGCCGTATCACTCGAACATTGCTGAGACTAAAAAAGGTCCACACATTTGATAGCTTTTGTCTTTTAGAGAAAATCTTGCATCTGCCCATTATACCGCAACTAATGGAGGGTTTAAAAGTTCTAGACCAAGGGTGGCCAACCCGCGGCCCGTTGGGTGTCTCGGTGCGGCCCGCGAAGCATATGCACACTTTTTTTTAAATAATAGTCGGTACGGGAACCCGTTACTTTTGTGAAGGAGGTATTTCGAGAAAATATTCTTAAAGAAAACCGAGGAGTTTTGTAACATTTCAAATTCCTATATCATTTTGAAAATTTGACGACGGGGGGGGGAAAAATTTAGAGGTGAAGTAAAATTATTCAATGTTCCATATATAGACTAGGTATATTGCTGTGCGGCCCGGTAGGAAATCTCATTCTGAAATTTGGCCCGGCTGCTGAAAAGGTTGGCCACCCATGTTCTAGACAAGGCGTCGGCAACCTATGGCACGCGTGCCAGGCTTGGCACGCGATGGTGTTCTGAATGGCACTCTACAAAGTAATCAGGGACAAGGTTCGCATTAAAAAAAATAATTTATGTTAGAATTTTATGTTATTTTTTTAATAAATATGTTTAAAAGATAAATTTGATATAAAATTCTTCTCCTCTAGAACCCCATTATATAATTTAGAATTAAGGCGGCACCCTGAATCATATTGGTAGAGTGGCTTGGCACACCACAGCTAAAAGGTTGCCGACCCCTGTTCTAGACTGTCTTGAATGTATTTTTTGTATAGATTATTCTTAATTAAGTACTTTTATGCATAGTATTATCATATATTTTTCAGAAAATCTCTGTTTTAATTTTATTTAATGCGAATATGTATATTCAAATCAAAGATATATTATACTAGATCGGTAATTCAAAGAAAAAATCGGTCATGCAGCCGATCAAATTTTGCATCCAGTTTTATACTGACGTTGGTTGTAAGACAATACATCGCTAATGCTTGAAGGTCATCGATGTTGGAACACAAAAATTCCGTTAAAATGTTCCGTTAAAAAAACGCGTTGCAAGTAGTCTAGTTTGTCTATGATTCAAATACTTTATTTACAAAAATATTTAACATTCTTTATACAATCATAATTATACATTTATACAATTAAATACATATTTTTCATATTCTCAAAATACAGCAGTGATATTGTTTTATATATTAAGTCGCCCGGTAGCTTAATTGGACAAAGCACATCTCGCGACAAGACATTGTTTTATATTTTTTATTATTGGGCACGTGGATGTGCGGCCTGTATTTTTATTATAATTATTAGTGTGTAGATAATGGCTCAAATTATTTACTTATTATTTTTATTAATGTATTTTAAATGAATTTATAAAGACCAAAGAAGTATTCCATTATATTGTATTACTGAACATAGAAATGTGTTTTATTTATTTCCCAATATATTTATCCCAAGGTTCATAATAATTATGATGGTACTCGAATTAAATTGAGATGGTTTGGTCATATGGAGCGAATGGATGATGTAAGATTGACGAAGAGGGTGTATTTATCTGAAAGAGAGGGTGCGAGAAAGCGCGGACATCCAAAAACTACGTGGCTTGACCACGTGGATCAAATTCTCAAGGAAGTTCGCGTGTTAAGAAAGAGGAATCGGCGTGCATGTATAAGAAACTGGATGAATGTAGAGGAAGTGAAAGAAGTATGAAAGGATAGATCAACAAGGCGTTCCATTCTCTCTGCCTACCCCACCTGGAACACGGCGTGAGGGTATAGTATAGTATAGTACTCGAATGCGGGTGCTTTACGTACATTCTGTCCATTGTGTTCTGTAAATATTTTTTTGGTAAATAAAATTATTATTATTATCTCATATCTCATTTATTTAACAAAACAATATTAGATTCTACATTTTGAACACAATATAAGATTAACAAAGAAATTTAAATATAACATTAAATAACAAAAACCATAAAATATTAAAATAAATTTATATTCAAAATGTAGAACCCCAACATTATTCGAGTTGATTCTTCCATGATGTTCTATGAAATACCTAGTACAATCATGGGAGATCACTTACAGAGGCACAGGGACAAAAACCTTCTTACTATCCTGGTGGACGATAGAAGTACGGCCTTCTGCATGCTGTATTTGAGCCTGTCATCTACTCCCAGTTTTCTGAGATTGCTTGACAGACTCTTAGGTATTAAACCATTCACAGACAACACTATAGGCACGATGATTGTGGTAGGTGTACTCCACATATCTTTGATTTCATGAGCAAGATCAAGATATTTTATTATCTTATCTTGCTCAGCTTTATTTAAATTTTCATCGTGCGGTATAGTGATGTCTATGATGTATGTTTTACGGCATCTGCGATCAACCAACACAATATCTGGTCGATTAGCTATAATAGTTCGATCAGTTTGAATTGGTCGATCCCAGTAGAGAATAGTATATTATTATTATTGGTAAGCTGAGAGATCCCAGCAGATACAGGACCACACAATTTGATGACACGGCTTTCAGTAATGCAGATCCTGTGACGTAGAATAGGCTGTCTACGGTTTAATAAGCAAAATGAATGCCGCCCTTTTCACCAGCGCTCTTGAGATAGTCAAAGGATTGTAAAAGGGCGCAAAAGAAACAAATAATCCAACATAATCTAAAATAAATAATTATTAATGAAAAAAAATCCATACATGATGATGATGATGATTTTATTTTATTTATGACGCCGTTTTACAGTCCCTGGACCGTCTCAAGGGCGCCAGTGAAGAGTTCAGTTTTAAGTTTGCCTTTAAAGCTAGTGACCGTCTGACCATCTCTCAGCAGCCGGTAGGCGATTCCACATAACCGGTCCAACAACTCCAAAGGCCCTCTCATAGAAGTTAGACTTACCGGCTCTATTGGGCTCAGTAAGTCTATTCACGGCCAGTTCCATAGAGCGCAAAGGTCTTCTAGTGGTCGAGTCAAGGGGACAAAGCTCTGTGAGGCACGATGGTGCCATTTTGTTAACATAATTGTCATGTCAAGTATCAGGAGCGCAGAAGTGAAAGTAGATGTATTTTTAATCAAACTATCAAACCAAAATTACTCAATTAATATGCAATCATCAGTATTCACACAATATAATAATGTAAGTATATAAAACAGTATATAATGCAACCTTCCAAGAAATGATGACATGTTTACATTTCACAATGTTGATTATAAGAAGTAAGTATTAGGAGCACATAAGAGAAAGTAGAAGAGGTCTCAGGTATCATCAGGTCAGTGATACTATGCTATTTGCACATTGCTAAAATATTGTTATTTGGTTATGTAAACAGTAGGTATATACTTGAATGTGCATACTTAAATTAATTGTTGGAAGCAGCTATACCTATCAGTGGCGTGGCTTCCATATATGCAAAAGAACACCACATGCTTACAAAAGAAATGTATTGTCTAAAATTGTTGAACACAACTATGAGAATGAGTTTTCTTAAATTCAACAAGTAGGTACTTTATTAAAGTAACTCAAGTTTCGACTTGTAATGATTTTTTTATTAATGTTTGTTCAAATAAAATAACTTATAAAGGAGTGTAACAACTTGTGACACAATTTAGATTTGGAAAAAAAATGTAAATAAAAATATGAATTTATGACAAATAATATTAATCATATTTGATATCAATAAAACACTGTTTTACTTTTCACTATTGATTTATTAATACTCAAGCGCTTTCGTCAAGTTAGCTTGACATTTTCAAGAGAACTCGCTCGAGAAAGCGCTTGAGTATTAACAAATCAATAGTGAAGAGTAAAACAGTGTTTTATTGATATCAAATATGTTTAAAATGTCTTTTCACAATGTGAACACACAAACTCTAGATCATTTGAATATTAATCATTTTAAACTAGAAAATGAACCGTAAACGTAACAGTTTCGTAGACATTCTTGACACTCCCTTTGAAGCATCCATCTTCTTAATTTTGTCTTTGTTCTTGAGAATAGTGCAGATCGTTGATGTTAACCGGTGTTACGTGCGCGCTTGATATGCCACGCTCACACTTTGTTCTCGCTTTTCAATGATTTTACATTTCATTTCAAGTCATTTTTATTCTATCAGTTATTTTAGAAGGATTAACTATGTAACAGTTACGAGACATTTTGAATGTTTTTTTTAAGTATTCTACAATGCACATCCGTTACTTGATTATTTAAAGTATTATATCGCTCGTCAATGGTATAGGTTTACCGAAATCGATCGCGAGTTAAATAATCAAGTAACGGATGTGCATTGTAGAATACTTAAAAAAACATTCAAAACATTTTTATTCTCTTTTGGCTGTCTTCTTGTGTCTTTTTCTTCGGGGACATACATGTATACATATGTGTGTAGTGCATTGTATATGTGTGTATCGTCGTGTTAGTACCCATAATACAAGATTCATCTTAGTTTGGGACTAGCTCGATCTGTGTGAGTTGTCTATGTAAAAAAAAAAGAAAAAAAAAAAAAAATTTGGAAGAATGGGTGATCACATGTGAAACCAACGCGCTAATGGAGCGAGTGCTAAACAGACTGATGTACTGGCGCGGAAGTCCCGGCTCACCACAAGTGAATGTCGTGAAAAAGGGACATACCCTTTCTCTGTAACTCGTTATGGGAGCAACTTTTTCACATTTTTTTTACTCGTTATGAGAGGTTCCACTGTACTGCGATAATATCACTTTACATTATTTAGGATCAACATCCACATCCATTTTAAAATTACTCCATCTTAGGTTTGTGGTACTCGTTATGAGAGGTTCCACTGTACTGCGATAATATCACTTTACATTATTTAGGATCAACATCCACATCCATTTTAAAATTACTCCATCTTAGGTTTGTGGTACTATAGATAGATATGGCACAAAGCGAAGAGGTTTTTGGAAAGATTGATCAATAAAACACCAATGATTATTGTTTTCGAAAACAATTTCAACATTTTTATTCTAAAAGTATTAATAATGCATGGTAGGATATGTTTTTTTTTTATCATTTTTCTATACGTTTTTGTACAACAATAAAATAAGATAAGACATAATAATAATGA
The DNA here is from genome assembly GCA_947579605.1 of Athripsodes cinereus. Taxonomy (NCBI): domain Eukaryota; kingdom Metazoa; phylum Arthropoda; class Insecta; order Trichoptera; family Leptoceridae; genus Athripsodes; species Athripsodes cinereus. The sequence goes on from OX388328.1 coordinate 6,337,498, forward strand.
CAAAACTAGAGACAATAAAAATAAAATAAATAATAATACAATTCATCACTACAGATTCAATAAGATCTATTTATACATAATAAAGACAAATAAACATAATGTGAAAATATACAAAAATAAATTTATGTTTGACATATGAAGGGTACACGAAAAAATATGTAATCAGTAGGTAACTACAGAAAGACAGAAACCATCCTCTCCCGGAGTCTTGAGGGCCTTTACACCAACTGAATCATCTCTTCCCAAGACATTATTGATACTTTTTGTTGTCAAAGGAGTGGTGTTTAGTGACAAGGAAGACATTCAGGCCATTGGAAACAGTGCTCTTTTTACAGACAACTAACATAGGATATTCTCAAAAGATGACCCAGCCAGGAGAGAGGAAGATTCTATCTGGGTTTGTTATATGGTGTAAACTGGTATACCCAGAATTTGACATATTCAACACATTACTGCTTGTTCTCTTTTACTTTCTACCCTAAATATATTGTATACATATCGTCATTGTTAAGAAACAAATGATTTTAGGATATCTCAGATAAAATATTGATGGCCATGTGGCCAGGAGACCACCTGAGTATGTAGGCAATAAAGTATAATGTATCGAGGTTACCAGCAAGAGGCCAAAGCGCAGATGGCGTCAAGTAGTGACACAAGACACACAGAACTGCGATGTTTCCCATGAGGATGTACTCGACAGAATCAAGTGGCTAAACAAAACAAGAAAGACAGACCCCACCACCATGTGGGACTAATAATTGCCCAAGGAGAAGATTGTTAAGAAAAATATCACCAACTGTAATTTTTTTGTACATTTTAAGTTTTTTCACTTTTAGAATTTAAAATAATATAAACCACAGTTATTGTTAAAGTGTGCGAGTTTTTGAAAGAATAGTAAAAAAACTATTCGTAAAAGTGAAAAAAGAAAATTTAAATAATTCCTACTACATATTTGAAATTTTTACTTTCACTTTTTTTTAAATTTAAATATTTACTTTTTTCACAATGTAGAAAATGACGCAAGGAAGACATAGCAGTACTCTTAATATGTACACTTTACGGTTCAAATTTCTGTATACTTATTCAAGTACATATCAAAAATCGCACAACAAGCAATATGCTGGAATTGTAAAGTTGAAATAGGTTGACAGGTAGAGAATTTGCATCTAGGATCTATCAAATGAAAGTCACAACTTTATCTTTAGAATCAATACCATTTGTAACTAATAATGTACAGTGAAGAATAAAATAAATAAATAATAAAATTTAAGGCACTTTTAAGATTAACTAATCGCGTATAAAGATAAAAATTATAATTAATAATATTGAAAAGAATAATGTTTGACTGTGTCGATAATTTATTTTTAGTGCACTTAAAATTACATGCATTCACTGGTAACCTCGTTTATAGCACCACAGGATTTACAGAACTCAAAAAGATGGAATACAAAAATATGAATATACAGTGGTATCTTGACATATGAGTTTTTTTGAGATACGAGCCGTTGAGCGAGCGATTTTTGCTTTGAAATACGAGCAAAATTTGAGATGCGAGCTACTTAATGATACTTGCCTAACTCATTTCTGGAACATTCTGAAAGGGAGGAAGAAAAAACCTCCTTGGACATGTTTTTTTTTAAACGGCCTACAGGTGAAAGTGAGAAAAGCATGGCGAAAAAGGCAATGACCAGTGAAGAGAAAAGCAGTGACGAAAATTATGCGAAAGTAACACTTTATAAATCTAGTTTATTTCTTTACATTCTCTTTTATTATGTTTTTGTACAATATTTATCGTTTATAAATACATTTTTCTTATTCAAAAACATGTAACAAAAATAACTGGGGTGGCATTTTGGGGGCTGGAACGGATTAATGGGAGTTCAATTAATTTCAATGGGGAAATTTGCTTTGAGATACCTACGAGTAATTTGAAATACGAGCAAGGTTGCGGAACGAATTAAACTCGTTTGTCGAGATACCACTGTATATTTTTTGATTGACCATATAAGCGCCTCAAAACTCTTTAAAGCGATTGCAAGTATAGCTTGCTTCATTCATGGTTAAATGCAATGTCAAAACTTTAAAAAAAATCCAATATTTCAATAAATTCTTTATTTAAAAAAAATATTTCTGACGTCATACAAATGAAGCAAACTCGCAAATGCTGTAAAATTGGTCTTTTATATGTATAAAAAAAATATTATGTCAGAGTTTTGATGAAATCCCTTTATTTATTTTAGAAATGAAGCGGTGCTCCGAATAAGGGTCTATATAATACATTTCTACTGAAATCGAGTTTTCACTTGTAACAAGGTCTATATCACATGATTTACCTACCAGAACATTAAAAATTCCATAACTGCAACAAAAACAATGTTTTTTTTTGTGAATGCAACACTGGTTAGTATTATGTATAGTAGTTAGTAGCACATAAATGCTTTTCCTTGATCCTGTAAAAAAGTCTTCGACATACAATAGACCAGGGGTGGCCAACTTGATTAGATCCAAGATCTACTGTTTACTGAGGAAGCCCTGTGCGATCTACCAATTATTTTATTTATTTATTTATATTTATACATCTTCTTGTACATACTATAAACAAATATAACTGTACACTGGTGGGCTTATTGCCATTAGGCAATTTCTTCCAACCAACCAGAATTACATACATCTTGAAATTTTAAATGAAACAGCATAGTTCAGTACACAATTAAGTAGTATTTTTATTTTATTAAGAGGGAAAACATAAAACTGAAAATGATTCTTCGTAACTACTTATGTTACGTTGCGCAGTCTGTTCTACGTATTTATGTATGTTTATATTTTTTGCTTTGCCACGATCGACTGGATTAATTGTCGCGATCGACCGGTTGGCCACCCCTGCAATAGACCCTTATTCGGGGCACTGTTTCAAATTAATCAGGATAACTGCAAACACTATGTTTTTTTTTTAAATTAAATTTCTCATTAAATTATAAAAAAAATTAATATCTTACATCAATAGTACATTCAATTCGCATAGACTATAAATTATTCTACCAATATTATAACTATATCTAATAAAATAAATAAATAAAAATTCTACTATTTGATCACTAATAATTGTCTCAATACTTATTAGGTAGGTACTTACTTAAAAAAAATATGATAATTATTCTATAGACGGCACAATATACTATAAATTATTGTAGAATACTATAACCTTAAAATATATCCTTTATTTTTTCATTTATTCCTCGATCACAATTGAATTTTGTTTTGTAAGATTGACGGGGGACAAGATATGTCTTTTCATACACTGTAACCTCAAACTCCCTCTTAGAAGGGAGTGTGTGCTTCGAAGCCACTATTTTTAACATAATTTCTGGATTTAAACCATTCTAGACAATTCATTTCCATCAATTCAACTGAAACTCTCAATTAGTAGTGAGTGTGTGCTTCGAAGCTATTATTTTTAACATCATTTTTTAATTTAAATCATTCTAGATTAATCATTCCTATCAATTCAATTTGAATCCACGGTCCCTCACTTACAAGGTGAGTTTGTAGACCACTGGACCACAAATATGATGATAATGATTTTTCTAGAATGGTTTTAATCCAAAAATGATTGACATTCACAGATCAGGGCACAAAAAAAAACACTTTCGGACACCCCATTGTCCAAAAAATTAAATGTATTTTTGGACTTCTAACAGATTTTTTGAATCAAATAGAATGAACAAGTCCAACTTTTACAATACAACTTCAAATATTTCAAATTTTTGTTCGAAATTTGTTGTTAACTGATGGTAAAATTGAACATATGATATTAGAATCTCCCAAAATGCTGTTTTTAGTTTAAATTTTTCCCACCACTGGCGGCGCTACTTGTTACATAACATCATATCTGTCAAACTTCATATTAATACATAATACAAGTGTACATTTTATAATATAAAATTGGAGAGTTTAAAAGCACCCTAACTGAAAATATAGTTGCATTTACACCTATTAGAACATCTATTGTTATGTGTTTCAATTTAAAACTATCCATTGTGATCAATCAACTCATTTTCATACATTTCCTCTTAAAATTCTTACTCATCATGATATTTTATTAAAAAAATAAAAAATAATATCTTACAATAGTTCACTTTACATTAATTTGATGTAATTTAGACAAAACTAAATACAAAATGATCTAAAATACTATGTACATAATTAGACAAAAAATTGCAATTGGAGTGTGACATGCAACAATGAAATTGACCAAAACATTGACTAAAAATGTCACAATTGTAGTCTACATAGATGTTTATACTTTGATTCTGTAGGTAGTTTTGACATGTTAATTCAATACAATACCATTGATAGTGCCGGTCTTAACTATTATGGGGCCCCAGGCATAGCAACATTACGGGCCTCTTAACATTTACAGAAACAGACTAATGTAGAAAATTATCAAATAAAATAAAATAAATATTTATTATTATTTTGTTTTGTGTTACTGTTGAGTAAGACTAACGCACGACCGGTTTCGCGGACTCCGAGTTCGCATCATCAGGTGCTGATCTATCCGCGAAACCGGTCGTGCGTTAGTCTTACTCAACAGTAACACAAAACAAAATAATAATAAATATTTATTTTATTTGATAATTTAAAATGAAGTGTTACAAAGTAAATGCCGATACAATTAATGGTAATATAGAAAAGTCCGTAAGATTCTGATGTTTAAAAAACATACCGTTGTTGTTTATTTAAATGACGTATACAAATATATTATAAATGTTTTGGCATTTCTAGAAAGAACTGCTTATATTGTCATTAAAATCGTTTTTTCGAGTGGTTCTTTGTACCAAATATAAAATTTAATATTTTAAGAATAAATGCATTGATAATATGAGTTGTATAAATGCAAACAACCCTATCTCCTTACAAGGAGAATTTGAGTTGGGTAAACGTATTTGAAATATTATTTGCAATATAAAGTGAGAGAAAGTTCGAAAATAACTAAAGCAAAGAGAAAGTAATATTTTTTCATATAGAAAGTATAACTTTTTACAAGATATTTAAACAAAATATTAAGATTATTTTGCAAATTTTAATTCTTCTCATAAGGAGATAGCGCAAATATCTACCACTTTGCCAAACCATACAAAGTAGAAATCCAATCCAGATCAGATATCAAAGAAAATTGGTATCAGGAACCTAATGGTGCCTTGATTTGGTATACAGATGGATCTAAAAAGATAAACGGCACGGGCTCAGGTGTATATGGTATATCACCAAAAGCAAAAATATGCAAACACCTGGGCCAAAATGCAACTATCTTTCAAGCAGAAATAACTGCGATAACAATATGCGCCTATGAAAATATAAATAGGAGATACAGAAATAAAAAAATATACATTTACTCAGACAGTCAAGCTGCACTTAAAGCACTAGACTCCTGTAAAGTAAACTCTGTTACAGTTCAAAACTGTATCAATGCATTGAACAAATTATCAATAGAAAATAACAATAAAATTGTATTAAGATGGGTGCCAGGACACTCTAACTATGAGGGTAATGAAGAGGCGGATAAAATGGCCAACAAGGGGGCTGACATGCTGACCTATGGACCAGAGCCTCACTGCCCCATTACAAATAGCACTTTAAAAATGGCACTCTATGGGAGAATGCAAGAAAAAGCTATTAATAACTGGTTAACAATACCAGGACAGAAACATGCGAAAACCCTGATTAAAGGTTTCTCATCAAAGAAAAGTAGAGATTTTCTCGAACTTAATAAAGAGAACCTAAGAATTCTCACCAGAGTACTAACGGGACACTGTAGACTCAATAAACACTTATGTATAATGAAACTAACAGACATGTATCTGTGCAGATTCTGCATGAACGAACATGAAACTCCTTTGCATCTACTCACAGAATGTGAACCTATAATGCAAACAAGAGCCAAAATAATTGGCTCACACTTTCCTGATCAAGAACAGATCAAAGGAACTAACCCACACAAAATTTTGAATTTCTTTCAGGTTTTAGGTCTGTGGGAAGACATCTAAGGACTAAATCCCACAATGGACTACATCTGGAAGTCGAGGTGGGCAAGGTCTTTGGATGGAGGAAAAAAAAAAAAAAAAAAAAGGAGATAGCGCTGCTTGCATTTTTACGACTCATATGTAAAAAGCAAAGTAGCATTTACAAGTCATTAAATCATTTTTTAAATCCAAAGATTGTTTCCAGCCCTAAATATATCAGATTACACGGGGCCCTGGGCGGCTATCGTAAAGACCACTGCTGACCATTGATATGACTTTATTTGAGGTTGGTGTGGTTTGAAAAATTGTTGCATAACACAATCCAACTGTGTTATTTAAAGGAACATTGGACTATTTAACCTATGTACCCATAATATATAGTGTAAAATAATGTATAGGATACAAAATCAGCACAATTCTCTTTTTACAGAGACGTAAGGAAAAGTTCTTGTATTACAGAGCGAGTACAACAAAAAATTCTAGTTGGTATATACATATTATTACATACGATACTGCGCACCACAGCGCTCTATAAACATACAAAATGGTGTTTTGTTTTTATACATATACATACATCTTCTTCCCCTTGTCCTAGGTACCTCCTCCAGAGATCCCTGTCCACCGCTGCTTCCAGGACCTCTGGCCAATCCAAACCAAACCTTTCAACACACAAGTTTGACACCTGCCCTTGCCAGCTTCTTCTAGGGCGGCCCACTGGTCTTCTGCCCTCTCCCACAGCCTCCAAAGATCTAAGTAGCAGAAATGCGGTTCCTCAGGGGAGTGGCTGGTGTGTCATTGAGAGACCGTATAAGGAATACGTATGTTCGTGAGGCTCTCAAGGTGGAACCAGTACTCCTGCATATAGAGAGGTCGCAGTTGCGATGGCTGGGTCATGTTCTCCGAATGCCAGAAGACAGACTACCACTTATTACGATAGGTATTTATTTTTTCTTTCACTTATGGCATAGCATTTTACGAGAATGATTTGTGTCAAAAACACTCTCTAAATGTTATTAAATTGTCAGGGAGAAGATAGTTAGAAATATTTATTGGAGAATAATAAAATTTGCCTTTATCGATTTGAGAAGGGACAAATGGATTGTATCGGATGTCACACTCAGTAATGTTTCAATATTCAGGGTAAAAACATTGCAGCTTATAATGACAATACTCACAGGCTACCCACACACCTCTGTGGCCAGCCTAAGCCAGCTTAGCCAGCCTAGAGCCAATTCCTAAGCACTGGGGCGACTTTCTCACTTTTTCTAATTGGATTGCGCACTATGTTATATTGTGTAAACATGGCTCTCCAATCCAGATATATGATTGGTTTTATTAGAATTTGTTGGTATTTGCTTTGTAAAACTCCATATTAATGAAATAAATATGTTATTATATGTTTTACACATGCATTATTTAAAATGACTCGAGTTACGACATGTCATCTTTGCATATTTAAAAAGGGACATGTGAATTCATAAATGTTTTGAAATTTCTAGAATGTCAAGGGTGGCTAACCCATATGCAATCTTTTTTTTAATAACGGTTGGTACAAGTACCCGTTACTTTATTGAAAGAGGTATTTTGAGAAAATATTCTTAATAAAAACCAAGGAGTTTTGAAACATTTCAAATTCCTATACCATTTTGAAAATTTGGCGATGGGGGGGGGGGGGGGTAGAAATTTTAAGGTGAAGTTATCAAATGTTCCATGTATGGAGTATGTTGTTGTGCAGCCCGGTAGGAAATCTCATTCTGAAATTAGGCCCGGCTGCTGAAAAGATTAGCCATCCACGCTATATATCATCCTATATCAGTAAAATCATACATTTATGATACAGAGTAAATATAAAAATAGTTGTACAGTACATAATGCATTCAATACTTATTAGCACTAAAAAATATTTACGTACAAATATAATTCAAAAAATATGTTTCACAAAATATATGTAGTTCCTAATTCAACACTGTTCATAGTTTGTAACAAATTCCATAAAAAAATATATTTTGTAAATACTTTATATCATTTGTTTGTATAAATTTAATTATACAAAAATATATGAGTTATATTCTTTGATTAAACATATTTAGCCATACTCGCAAATAAAGAATTATTCAAATTTCAATTTTTAGACCTGATTGACAGATATGCCATATTAAAACAGAGAATAAAATTGTTCAGAATTTATCTAACCAGGATGCACCCTGCAAGAAATTGATCTCTCACTCCTGTGAAAGGTGTCTGTCCTGTAAAAAGAAGGTGTTTGAAAAAATAAAGACATTATACATCTTAAATTCAGCAAAAAAAATTGCCACCCATTCTGAATGTCTAAATTTTTCTGGCACAGAGAGGACACCTTGCATACTCTACTTGTGGAATATACCGAGATCGGATAGTAGTAATAGTAATTTGTGCCTTAATAATGTCTTTCTCAATAAAAATCATATAGTAGAAAAAGCATTTATTTTTATTTCATTATAGAATTCTACTACCTAAGCACTGATGAACGAATAAATTATATTGATTGAACACAAGAATATGCCGTATTGAGCAGGTGCACCATAGAATAATAAAGTTGTTCGAGTAAGGTTTATATTTAACGAGGGATAACAAAATCGTCTCTAGTAAACCAGGGGCCGTAGACAAAAGCGCACTTTGCGATCCACTACTTGCAAACTTTTCGACAATCTACCTACATGTACCTACCGTGTAATTATGCGTTATTGTCGAAAATTTGTTCGTAGTCGATCGTCAAGTATGGTTTGTCTAGGGGGTCAGGGGTCGTAGACAAACCGTACTTAGCTATCGACTACTGGGGAACTTTTCGACAATCTACCTAAATGCACCATATAATTATGTGTTATTGTTGCAGTTATAGTCGAAAATTCGTTTGTAGTCGATTGCCAAGTACGGTTTGTCTAGGGGGTCAGGTCTAAATATGGAATTTCTTTATGAGTATGGCTAATTTTGCAAAACAGTACAATTGTTTAGAGAATAGACTCGCATTTTATAAAAAGGCACTTAATTTGGAAGACAATTTTATATTCACAATTTTTTTACGTAACTTAATATTGTTTGTGAGTTTTGTACGTAACTAAATATTGTTTGTGAGTTGTGTACGTAACTTAATATTGTTTGTGAGTTTTGTACGTAACTTAATATTGCTTGTGATTTTTTTTGAGTAAAAACAAAATATGTACCAATGTGTTGTAAATCGTCATGCCTAATATGTAAGTGTGCAAACACAAAGAAAGCAGGTTGCCAGCGCCGATAAGTGCCGGTAAGCGCCGGCAAAGTAAATCGCAATCGGCGTTCCTGTTTTTACTATGTTCGTGTCCATTGAAATGCATGTAAACATTCTCGGCGCCGGTAGACACAGGCATCTGAAAGCAGGTTACCCACTTTCTTTGTGTTAGCACCCTAATGTCGGATCTTTAAAATTGTTAATTTTACAAGAGAGCCAAATAAAGAGGAAAAAATGCACAATTTCAATATAATTTTAAAATTTTCACTTTTTTACATTATAATGTTTAGATTGAAATGATGTTTTTGTGAAACAAGTGATGTATTACAAAACGTTATGACTAAATATTATGTAAAAAAGTGTCTTTTTGTAAAATCCGTAGATACAAAATTATATTTAGGGCCTGACGAAATATTGGTAACAAAAAGGCACAACATTTGAACATTGTCGTTGCATATTGAAAAAGAGACATGTGCAACATTTTTATTTGGGCATACTCTTTTAAAATTGTTCATTACAGGCATTAAAATTGTAGTTTGGACTTTTTATTGGCATGTGATCTTATTCTTTAAGTATTGAATTTTAATATTTGATACTAAGAATCACTTTATAAAATGGTTATGATGTCACTATATGCAGTTTATTCTGGAAATGTCAAAGCATTTATGAATTCACATGTCCCTTTTTGAATATGCAACAACGTTATATAGATAATATAGGTATACTGATGATGTTTTTTCAACACTTATAAAAATAAATAACAATGTATATTATTAATGATTATATAAAAATATAGAAAAATATCTGAAAACATCTTCTATGATATTAGCACTGCAAAATATATTTATTTATTTATATAAGAAAATAAATTTATTTCTCTTTTTATATAATTATCTTACTGGTAACTGGAAGGCACAAAATGTTGTAATATTTCTAAAATATTTCTGATTAAAAAAGTACTGACAATAATACTTAATATCGTCATTTTGCAAAATGCCAACAATAGTTAACTTTGTTAAAAGCAAAATGTCAATATTACTTAACTTTGTAACGTTGCAAAATGTCAAAATTACTTAACTTTGTAACAATGCAAAATTTCAATATTACTTAACTTTGTAACGTTGCAAAATGTAAAAAATATTAGTTAACTTTGTAACATTGCAAAATGTCAAAATTACTTAACTTTGTTATGTTGCAAAATGTCAAAACTACTTAACTATGTTGTGTTGCAAAATGTCAAATATTACACAACTTCACTAAACAGCAAAATGCGGGCATTTATCTATGCCGTCTTTACACTTTTGCCTAAATCACTCGCAAAAGAGTCGACATTGAAAAATTGGTGAAATAATTTAACTTTCGCTATGTTGCAAATGAAAAGGTTGTTTACTTCATTAATTTTTTGAAATTAACAATAATTCACATTTACCAACTTCATTTTCTCATAAATAACATGCATAGACAATTCACGCAGATTGAGCTAGTCCCAAAGTAAGATTGAATCTTGTATTATGGGTGAAAAATAAAAAAAAATGGTTAAAATTAAAAATGGTTAAATCTCGTATTATGGGTGTAAGATTATGGCATTACTTATTCTTTTACTTTGCAAATCAATGGTAAAATTTCTAACTTCATCATATTCCAAAATTCCAATTATTAAATTAACTTTTTAGTTACACTATTATGTAACATTAACATTTCCATATTGCAAAATGTCAATATAACTTAATTTTGTGACATTGCAAAATAACAACATAATTCATTTTGCCACATTGCAAAATGACGACATTACTTAATTTTCTAATATTGCAAAATGACGATATAACTAAAGATAAAATTTTTGATTTAAAATTAATTTAATACTTACTACAATACTTAACGTAATTCGAATTCATTTTGATACAATTTCAAATAATAATACTTAAAACAATATAACAAAAGTTGTCACAACATCCGTTAATTAAATGTTAAAGATTTAACAGAATTTGTCATTTTACAGTAGAATACTTAACGAAGCAATATTTTTTTATGTGCAGTAAAATATGTTAATCTGAAATTAAGTTAACTAATATCCAATTTTGGCTACAAGGCACTATACATTACATCTTCTCACAAAATGTTCTGCTTAAAAAATAATAGTAGAAAAATTTAACATGCGGTCTGCAGTTCGTTATTTCGTAGATATAGAGTGTGTCAATTTTGAAAAATTATGTCTTTTAACAATAACTTTTAATCATTAAAAAACTTTGTCAAATTTAAAAATCGCCGGATTTTATAGATTTCTAGCTGACCCGGCAAAAATTGTTTTGGCATATCGTCGTTGGATCAATGAAACCTCTTACGTGTCAATTTTTTTCGAAGATGAGACATTGGTATCAAACGATTCGTCTCGTCGGGCCGAACAATTTGGTACCAATATCTCATCTTCGAAAAAAATTGACACATAAGAGGTTTCATTGATCCAACGACGAATATATTATGGCATACACATTTGCCATTTATTAATATCACTATTAAAAATAGGGGTTGATGGCAGAGAGGTGAAAATTTAGGGCTGTATGTATTTTTTATATAAAAATAAAAAACAAAAAATAAAAATTCGAGGTGGACCACCCGTAACTTTTAGGGGTATGAAAAATAAATGTTGGCTGATTCTCAGACCTACCCGATAAGCATACAAAATTTCATCAAAATCGATCCAGCCGTTTCGGAGGAGTATGATAACAAACACAGTGACACGAAAATGTTATATATTAGATTTTGTAGGTATTTTAGTGTGAAAAATGTCTTGATGAGTTTTCACTATGCAAATACACAAACCTTCAAAGAACTGCTATGTTTCTCAAAAAGGCAAAAATATTCAATACATTGCAATAATATTCATATATCTATTGTAAAATGACAATGAAAAACATTTCAGTTAAATTAATGACAATATTTCAACTATTGTCTTAATACAATTGGTATAATTTTGTCTAAATAACCGCATTGTGACGTCACTATTACATCACTCAATGTCACTATCGGAGAAACAGTCTATGTGTCCTGATCTCGGCCTTAATCCTAGTAAACTTGATGTACTCAAGAGGTCTGGGGGTAAGTCGAGAGGCATTGAAGTTGGAGGAAGGGACATCAATGAATTACCATCTGAAAAAGAAAATCATTTAAAATCTGTTTATGTTTCGTTACCCTTGCTATCACAAGCAATTTTTTTAATGAGATGCATCTGTGCTTGTTATAAAGCTTTAACCTCAAAATATTTTTGTGTCATGAAAGCCGAATAATCTGGCAGCAAATGCAGGATCTCCCGATAGGAAGTCTTAAGATTCTACAATTAGGCCACTTACCATCTCACCCGTTTCTTTTTGTCATTGACTTTCTCTAAACCTGTCAGCTATATTGACATTATAGACAATAAGTGAATGTTAGGTAAGCAAATAGCCAACAAGCCATGTAGTGCTTTAAGACATTGTTTGAAATCCTTATTACTGTGCAAAAATTATTACTGTGAGATTTTTCTACTAAAATAGCTTGAATTCAGGATATTTTGGTTTATCTAAAAAATTTTAAAATTGTATCAATTACAAATAGTGGATTTGACAGGGATTCCAGTCGTATTTTAGTCACGAAATTTTTGGGATTTAATTAATCGAAACTCGGGATTTTCATGATTAATATTGAAGTTTTACCTACCAATAAAACTTTTATTATGTTCCCTGCCTTATTCAAAACCATTGTTGAGAGAGCGCCCATTCATTTCATCGGATCGACGTCACATTCACCCCGAATCCTTAGTTTTCTTCTCTTTTATCTCTGCGGCTTCTTCATCCCTCGATGTCTATGGTACTGATTCCCCTTCCGGCTTCTATGGTGTTTTTGGCTTGGTCCGCCATTAGGCTCAACAGGCAGGCCTTGCCATGGTTTTGAATAAGGCAGGGAACATAATAAAAGTTTTATTGGTAGGTAAAACTTCAATATTATGTGTCCCGTTGCCGTTATTCAAAACCATTGTTGAGATATGTTTGTTATCGCCTGGTGAGGAATTTTTGAACACGCTAATGTGAGAATATCTATTCCATTGGTTGGAATAGTGGTGCGACTGAAGAGGAATCATGTACTTGTGAAACAACTTCTCTTCTGTAATACTTGGCAAATGTGTTTGCATTTTGCCAGTTGCCACGGGATAATATGTCATCCAGTCTATAATTTTCAAGCCAATTAAGTGAGGCTACTGCGGAACGAATGGTTCCTGGTGAGGATTCAATGCCTGCAAATTTAAAGATAGATCTTACCCAATTTGCCATAATGCTTCTTGAGGCTGGTTTTGGTTCTCCTCTAGATGTTACAAACAGATGATTTAAACTGCTAACTCCTGGTGTTCTCTGATCAGCTGATAGCCTAAGGACTTCTTTAATCCAGAAAACAGGGCAAATATTTTTATTATTTGCTGGTTTTAGACGCCACCCTGATTGCCTATGGGTTAGCGAGTCTGTCTTGGAACCAAATGAAGGCCATAAAATGATATCTTCTCCTTCTATGATCAGATGATTAGCGTCATTGACTAATAATGTTAGGTCATGGACTCTGCGTCCTGACGCCAACAGCAGGAGTGTGCAAGCTCTTCTGTTAGCCTCATATAATGTACTGTTCTTAGGTGGGTTGCTTCTTAGCCATGTGACTACTTCACGAGGATCCCATATTGGTGGTTTCTGCTTACGTGGTCTACTAAGCTGAATAGCCTTTATTATCCTTCTTACAAGTGGGTGGCTACTCAAATTTTTTACGTTTGTATTGCACAATGTTGAGATTGCCGACTTATGAAGGAGGATAGTGTTTGGTGACAATTTCCATTTTAAATGCAGGTCTGACAAAAACCTAGCAAGTTCTGAGCCAGATGGAGAAGTCGGATTGACCTTATTGGTTTTGGTCCATATTTTCCATTTTTCCCAAGGGTCTTTATATGATTTTAAGGTTGATCTACGCCAACCTTGTTTAAGGAGATCTCTTTGCTGATCGTCCCAATTTGTTAATGATTCTTCCCACCCCCACATTTCCAGATTTCTAGAGTTAATGCCTCTAGCATCGGTGGGGGGTTCCCCGTCGATGTGTTGACTAAAACTGTCTGCAGGTTCTTTAGAGTTAGGGGTGGTTCCACGGCCCGATTCTTCAAATCTGCTCTCCAAAAGACTTTGTTCCATAATGGTGCGACTATCAGGTATGTTCCCCGTGCCTGATTCAAGTGTTGTAGAATCTGAGGCATTAAGTATGGGGGAGGAAAGATCCACGCTAACTTGAAGTTCCATTGGCGACTTAGTGCATTGTGGAAAAGGGCCTGTTGATCTCTGGGATCTATGGACACGTAGTTCTCCACCACATGGGCTTTTTCTGATGCGAACAGATCTACCACAGGAGTTCCCCACTTCTTGAAAATGATTGATGTTGCTTGTGGGAGCAGGTGCCATTCTGCAGGTTGCCGATTGCGAGATAGGCTGTCTGCTACTCCGTTGAATCTGCCTGGTAGGTAGTAAGCTATCAGATTTATCGAGTGCTGATCTACCAGTTCCAGTACACATTTTGTCAGGGTCAAGAGAACCCGCGACCGTGTACCTCCTTCCTTGTTGAGATAGGACACTACGGTCCGATTGTCGCACTGGACCATGAGGCCCGAGCGCGCAAGCTCTTTGGTATGTGGTGCCAGGGCAGCCAGCACACCGAGCATCTCTTTTTGATTGCAATGCAGATTCTGCTGATGTGGTGCCCATGTTCCCTGCAGTACTTTGTTGTTCAATAAAGCTCCCCAACCTACATCGGATGCATCTGTGGTCAGTAGGTTTGTGTATGGTTGCTGGAAGATGAATGAGCTTTGTTTTATGTTTTCTAGCCACCAACTTAGATCTTCCATGACATCCTTGGGGAGAGTCGCCCTTTGAAATCTCTCTAGATTTCTTATGGTTCCGCAGTGAATTTGTAGGTTCCGACAGTGTAGTCTTCCCCGAGGCACTGGGAAACTTGCAAAGTTTAACATCCCTAAGAGGATTTGAACTTCGTTCAACGAACACCTTCCTCTTTTTTGAGCTGATCGGACAAAGGACATTGTTTTCAATACTTTGTTGTCGGGTAGTCGTTTTTGCCCCTTGGCTGTATTCCAATTGATCCCTAAGAACTCTATTTCTTGAGTTGGGGTCAAGACAGATTTCCTTTCTTGTACTTGCCAACCCAGATATTTCAAAAGGAGAATGAATTCTTGTACCTGAATCTCGAGGGTTTCCTGATGTTGGTTGGCCAGCATGAAATCGTCCAGGTACACAATCACTCTGAAGCCTTTTTCCCGTAGGTACTGGGCGATCCAATTGGTCACTGTTGCAAATGCTTTGGGGGCCGAGCTCAATCCGAATGGAAGGCACGTCATCTCGTATAGAGTCTCTTTGTAGAGGATTCTCAGGAATTTCCGGTGTGTTGGGTGAATGGGTATGTGGAAATATGCTTGTGACAGATCGACTTTTACCATCCAATCCCCTAATTGTAGGAACCCTGGTATTCGTTGACAGTTTATCAATTTGAATGGCTCTGTCGCCACAAACTCGTTTAGTGGTCTTAGATTCAAGACAGGCCTGGTCGTTTTGTCTGGTTTGGGCACAAGGAACATTCTCGATATGAATGATGGGGATTGTTCCACTTTCACCAAAACAAGTTCTTTCTCCAACATCGTAATATGTTCTGTCATCATGGTTGTGGGTTTTGTTAGCAGATGTAATTTCTGAGAATCTGGAGGAGCAAGGGGGGGTTTGCTGTTGAAGGGAATTTTGTAATTGGATAGGGTCCGAATCACTATTTCTGGGGCTTGTAATTCCTCCCAACGATGTATATATTGTTTTAGCTGCCCCCCCTTGAATTGGTCATTTTTTATAAGCTCGCTTGGAGCTACTTTTAAAGTGAGGCTTTCCCACTTTCTTATCCCTTTTCCGAAAGGGGCCTTGGTTGCCCTCACGAAAGGGGGTTTGACTTTCTCCAGATTCTCTCGCAGAGAAGGTCCTTTTCATCCCTTTTCCTTTACCAGAAGTGTTGGGACCTTGAGTGCCCGAGCACCCTGGTTCTGTGCCAGTACTCACCCTAGGACCTATGGGGATACATTTGTGAACGCCCCCCATTCTGTTGATGGCTTCAGACAGTCTTTCTGCATCAAACAAAAACTCTGTACTAGGGGGTACTTTCTTCATGGTGCTCTGTACTGTTTTATCTTTGACGGAGCTTAATAAGGCCTCTCTGTGTTGTGCCACTATTCCTGCTCTTTTCCCACAAACCATTTGGACAAGATCTCTTGAGATCTTCTCGAAGTCACTTTTTGGGGAGAACTTTTCAGCAAGTTTTGCTGAAAGAGACGAATGCGTTACTTGGGACTTTGATGCCCACTCTAATATGTCCTTAAGCGAATCTTTTACAGATTCTCTCTGTAGGATCAGCCCATGAGACAGAGCAGCGCAGAAGTTTTCTTGGGGCACCAAGTTGTCCATTTTAACTATTCTTTTCAATTCGTCATTTGTCTCTAGAGCAGAGAAAAATGGCTTGGCCACATATGCTTTCTGCACCTCTGAAAAACGTACATTCTCCCACTCTGGAGTGCCAAAATGCTGGAGTTTTTCCCCCTTGTGCACATGTTCTTGGTTGGCTTTGGCGATTGCTGGGACAGCCAATTCTGTTGTAACATCCCCCAGGGTGAAAAGCTCTTCCCTAGTAGGTTCACTTATCAGAGGGGAAGTGGACCTGGATCGCTGTACCTCTGTGCATTCTCCCTCGTAATCTGATTCAGATAAATCTACGGGGGCCATGCGGTCCAGTAGTCTTTGGACAGTGTCAGTCAATGTGTCGACTCTGTCCGTCAACTGATCCATACGCGCGTCACGCGAATCTCGCGAATTTCGAGGACCATCTGTTTCCTCGCCGTATACGATGTGTCGTATTTGGTCGCGCGTATACTCGGGGTCCGACATTGTTTCGGTGCCGTTCTACCAAAACTATACTACGCGGCTTGTTTGGTTAATTCACAACACATTCACTGCAATATCAACAACAATTATATGATTGTAGGTAACAATCAACAAGTGTCCCTATCACAATAAAATAAGTGTGTCTATCACAATAAAATAAGTGTCTCTATCACAATAAAATAAGTGTCTCTGTCACGATATGTAAAAAACTTCTTCAAATAAGGGTATTTTTTACAATTTAACCAAACACATAAGCCTTGCGTAATATATTAATAACGTTTTGTAACGGCGCATGCGACGCGATCGGAAAAGAACACGCTAATGGCGGACCAAGCCAAAAACACCATAGAAGCCGGAAGGGGAATCAGTACCATAGACATCGAGGGATGAAGAAGCCGCAGAGATAAAAGAGAAGAAAACTAAGGATTCGGGGTGAATGTGACGTCGATCCGATGAAATGAATGGGCGCTCTCTCAACAATGGTTTTGAATAACGGCAACGGGACACATAATACAATTTTTAAATAAGTCAGGAATTTGGGACTCATTAGTATTAATGAATCACTGACAGCCGAAACTTGTGTTGAAATCTTAAAAGAGTGCCTTTCTGAGTTTCGATATCTCACTAGATACCGATACTATGGCAATAGTGACTGGTGGTCCGAATGTTATGCTGAAGGTTGGAAAATTTGTTAATGTAGGCACCAAGTTTGGCTTGTAAATGGTATTAATTTAGCCCATTTGTGATTTATTGTATAGAAAAATAATTTAAAACTTAAGTACGTTGCCAAAAAATAAATAAAAAACTGATTTTAATATGGTTTACTGACTTTTTTACTACTTATCATTACCAATACAATCCTGGGACTATCCCAGGATACCTGGATTAACTTTAGATAATCCTGAAATCCCGGGATTACCAAAAAAAGGCCAGAATCGAATCCTCTAATTATAATTGATAAATAGAAAATTTTAGTCACTAGAAGTTAGGTTAGGTCCCTGTCACTATGGTTAAGGTTAGCAGTAATGAAAGAGAACTTGAATTAGAAATAAATAACGATCTCAAAACATATGTGACATGGTTAAAAAAGAAATTTCTTACAGTTAACGAAAAGAAAACAAATTATATTGTATTTAAAATGAAAAACAAGATTGATATTCAGCTAAATATAGTTATTAATGAAATTCCAATTGATAGAACTGACAACATTAAATACTTAGGATTAGATATTGACGAAAAGCTTGCTTGGATCTCGCATGTAAATAATAAAATTGACAAGTTATCCCCACTTATTGGTGTGATGAGGAGAAATGAATTATTCAACAAAAGAATAAAACATACTGTATATCATGCTTTTATTGTGCCACATATAACGTACGGATTGCTTGCCTGGTCGCAATGTAGTATGCAGGTTAGGAATTCAATGCAGAGAGTCATGAATAAGGTTTTAAAGAACATTCATGGATTAAGCAAATTAACTAGAACTGATGATTTATATAAGTTGACCAATGAGCTTAACTTAGAACAAATGATAAAATTGGAAAAAGTGAAATATCTTCATAAAGTTAAAAGTGGACTAACTAAGACTAATTTAAAAGTGACATTGAATAATGATATACATCAGTACAGAACAAGAGCAGCTTCTGACTTAAGAAACGAGTTGCCAAGAACTAATAGAAGAAGAAATGGCTTCAAATACACAGCTACATTGCTGTATAATGCAATATCAAAGGACATCAGAAGTTCAAAGAATATAAAACAGTACACTAAGAAAGTTAAGAATCTTATCAAGAATAATTTGATATAACCGTGTGATGTTAAATAATGTTTAATGATATTGATACCTACAATGCGGTGATGGTGAAGTGAATATATACAATATAGTTATAGTGTGATATAGTGTTCTTAAATTTAATGTAATTTGTAACATAATGGCCTTCTGAAACCAGCAGATTCTACCTGCTGTTTGAGGGTTTCTTTTAAATAAATAAATAAAATAAGGTTAGTATTAGCAGCCTCAGCACACACTTACTATTGTTAGAATTAATGCCTAGAATATGTGAAGCTTCTTCTACCAACATGTGACTTATGGAATTTTGTTCCTCTTCACCCAAACACATTCGACTTGAGGGAGATGATGACAACATAGGGTCTCCTGCAATAATACAATCACAATTAGGTAATTAGTAGCCAGTAAAGAACCGCATGTGATAAATATGTAAGATGTCCACTTCATGCCGACAAACGTTATGACTTGTTTGATTTTATTGGCACTAACAATGTGGTAATCACAAAACATTTTTAAAATTGTCATAGCATTGTCAGTTGAAATAGTTAAATAGAAAAACAATGTGTCAATATTACCTTGCACTGGATTATGAGCATCATCCTCCATGAGATCCTCAAGTTCTGTTAGGGATAATAAGGAGTGCCCTTCTGAGTCAGGGGGGTCCCTATCTGATATCATCATTGAAGGGCTGGGAGACAGCTATAAAAATAAAACAATTAATGTTAGAAATTGTCTATGGTAGAACTTTGTATATTTATCTCTGCTGACAGATGACAATTTGAGAATAAAGAAAACATTCTAAATTATATTAAAAGAATAGAGCATAAATTTTGCCAGGTTTTCATGGTCCTCATCATGTAGTCCGATACTTAGGATCTCCGTGTTGCAGGAATTTCAACTCAAATTTTCATTAGGCATACCATTGCCACCCTCAGGAATTTTTCAAAACACAATCCTGAAGATGGTGTTGCCACGTATGCCGAAACCCCAAACCATAAATTGCTACAACACGTGGATCCCGAGAATCAAACTATAGAAAACCGAATGTTTGTGGTGATGCATGATGTACAAGATTGTTTTTAGGAATGGCCAAATCAGTTAAAATTCAGACATTAGTAAGCTGTTATGATATTGGTTAAAGAACTGGAAAAAAGAAGTAGTATGTATAAAAATTATTATATTTTAATTGCTTCAAAATAAAAAGTTGCGACAGCTTACTTTGGAGGGTGGTGTATCGAGGTAGCTGGCAGGTATGGCCTGCATTACATCAGATCCAGCAGAATCCAGTTGTAAGCATCCCAGACTAGGAGGAGAGGTGTACTGATCCAGACGCAGTGAATCTGTAAGACATAGAGAATCTGCAATTGTGATAAATAATATTATTATTATATACTCAATGGATATGATATACACATAAATATAATTTGACTGTTCAGACCCCCTAGACAAACCGCACTTGTCAATCAACTACAAACAAACTTTTCGACAATAACCGCAACAATAACGCATAATTACATGGTACATTGTAGGTAGATTGTCAAAAAATTTGTCAGTAGTCGATCGCCAAGTGCGGTTTGTCCAGGGGGTTTCAGCTCCATAACTCAACAAGTGAATATTGTTTTCAAATAAGGCACTATATTAGTATCAGAATATTCAAACAGTCATACAAGGTAAAATATGAATAATATAATTTCTTTGAATAATGAAAAATAAAATAATATAATGAAAAATTAAATAAAATAATATAAGTTCTTAATTAAAATAAAAATTTTCATATTTTTATTAAAATTACAACTGATACATTTATTGAAAAAATGTATAAAAAATAAACAAAGAAGGCTCTAGTGCTCAATATATTTAAAAGGTATCAAACTCAATCCTTCGGCAATATTCATAGTCACCTCACTACGTTTTACATTTAAACTATACCGAATAATAGACTAAATATTCGGTATTCAGCCGAATAGTAAAATTAATGTTGCCGAATAGGCAGAATACTGAATAGTTACCTAATATTTGTTGCATCTATAGTTATAATAATGATAATAAACAGAGAGTATTTAGAGCGCCATCTTCATGTCATAGCATCTCAAGGATTCTGTACATGATATTGTTAAACTAACGATGTAAATAAAAAATGTTCAACATACCTAATGAGTCAGCATTGCCGTTATGGTTGGTGGTGTGTGCTGCCGTAGAAGCGATACAAGGATTAGAGGAGTGTAAGTGATGATGATGAGGATGATGATGTTGGTTATGATGATGCGCATCATGCGTACTGGTGTTGTGCGTAGAGTGGAGGTGATGTGATGGAGACGGGGAGGGCTCACTGTGGTGGGCTGGAGAACTCATACCCTGTAGGCTGTTTACGGAAGGCTGAAAATATAATCAAATCAAAAGTAATTAATATTATGATAACATAATTGGCTATCTCCATTTCATCAGAGAACGAATTAAAAACTAAAGGATTCATTAATATCATAGACATATTTAACTAAAGACAATTCACAAATTGAATACAATTGAGGAAAAATAATCCTACTACTATCTTCAGACACAAATTTAAGAGTGCACTGTTTACCGTCTTCCTTTAGACGTTTTAAAGACTGTTGATCGGTGCCAAAATAAAAATCATCTATGGACGTCATCATCATTATGGTGGAATAAGAAAACTACTTGGTAACTGTACAAAATAAATCTGACTGTATTTATTGCAGAAGTCTTGTTCCTTTCCTGTATTTTTAAGAGCAACATAAAGCAGTTGAAAAAAATAATTGCATCTTCTCCAACACAGTAATAGTAGAAGGCGTGCAATGGTACTGTGTCCTCGTGATTAGGTGATTCACTTCTTGGCCGCAGCTTTCTTGGCGGCTGGTTCGGACATAGGAGTGATAAAGAGTATACAGGCAAATACTCACAGCAGATGAATATGGAGGATGTGGACTGTCTGGTGGTGCTGATGATGCATCTTGTGATGGCTGCCATACAAAGTCATTCACTGGAAGGCCATGGAGACGTGCCTGCCTCTCTAACTCCTACAATACAAAGAATTATGTATTTATATTTAAAAAAAGCGCAAACATTTATGAATCGCATGGTTTGATATGTAAATCATATTCTCAATGAGTGCAGCAAATTGTGTGAAAGAAATTTAGAGCTCCATTCTCTCAGATGCACAAGCACGAATTTCTTTTACTTTGTGTTTGCTTAAATGAAAATACCCGCTGAGATCGCCTTGGCCAAAAGTTGTCAGGTTATCAGTGTAGGGTGTAGTTATTAAAATAACAATTATAATAAATATGCTTAAGTCACTCGATAATGGGTGGATAGCCAAAAATAATAACAATAATAAATATGACGTCAAAACTACAAATGATTCAAAGCAATATCTTTTTTCTTCCAGAATAAGGTTGCTCCTAACTCTTCACACTTTCAAGTGGGACGACAAGGACCACTACTTTATCACTCAAAATTTGGCAACAGTTTCCTAGTTCTTTTTCCTACCTATTCATCTCCTATGTATCTCCTCTTTTCCTTCCTTTAACGTTTTGAGTGAAAATTTCACAAAATTAGGTTAGTTGGAAGAAATCGCACCCATGCGAGAAACTCGCCCTCTGTATATTGATTTTATGATTGTATTTGATTTGTGTATTTCTTTGTGTAAATTTGCTTGTAATCGATGTAGAGTAAAGAATAAATAAATAAAGAAAATATCTATGCGCTTATTGAAAGAAAGTCCACTTGCTGACATTCTGTGCTCCTAGAGGCTCAGTGAGGGTCATTCTAACTGCCTCTTACATTTTGTAGTAAAATATTGAAGTTCATTGAATGTAAAAACAATTTTAACCAAAGAAGGCTAGATCAGTATAAGGGCATATTGAAATATTGTGACTGAATTATATTACCTGAATCCTAAGTAGTAACTTTCTGTTATGCATTTCAATCTGTCTCCTTCTGTGTTCACTCTGTTTCAACTTATTCACTTCCTCTCTCAGACATTTGATGTAATCCACACTGCTCTTCAAGATGGTGCCCTTGTTGGGACGTACATCTCTGATTACCTCGTAGAAGGGATCATTTGTCTTTGGTAGTAACGTACCCAATTCTTTTATTCTGTCATTTATGTTGAACCTCCGACGTCTTTCAACTGGAAGATGAATAAAAAATCTCATATTTAAAACGGTACAATTAAAATGGATCATATCGTCATTGCATATTCAAAAAGAGGTATATGTGAATATTTTTATTAAGGCATACTCTTTACAAACTGTTTATTAGGGCATTAAAATTGTTGTTTGTACTTTTTATTGGCATATTGTGATATTAATCTTTAGTATTGAATATTAATATTTGATACTAAGAATCACTTTAAAAAATGGTTATGATGTCATTATGAGCAGTTTATTCTAGAAATGTCAAAACATTTATAAATTCACATACCCCTTTTTGAATATGCAACGACGATATAAATATCACAAATTTTTAAAAATTTATTTGGGTTTACAGATATTAAATATTCCTCTCACGGTAGGTGTGATCAGAAACGTAATACACCGCTTAAGGCCGCATGTAGCCTGTGACCTGTGCATGCAATCACCCCCTCCTTGAAAATAAATCTTTCGCATTAGCTGAAAGCTGTAATGATGTGCAATGTTAGTTTTAAAAGAGGAATAATAATAATAATACAAGAGATAATTCTGCAATGTTCTGTATGTCCCCCGGTAGTTTAATTGAAATT